>JAAXYX010003994.1:0-13131 GCA_036851915.1 Ptenothrix huangshanensis | reverse complement strand
GGGCGTTTCAAGTGTCGATTAAAAAAAAGCGTTAAGTAGTATTTTTTTTTCCAAAAAATGTAAAAACAGAAAAAATGGCGTTTCCGCAAATTGCAAAAGCGCGGAATTAGACTTTTCGAGACGCACAAAACGGGATAAATGGAAGTATTCAAAACTCTAAAATAGCTGAATAAATTAGGTATGTTTCAATTGTGGACATGCGAATAAATTAGTAAGAAAATTTAGAACTCGGATTAAGTTAGTATGCAGATCATGGATGTGTTTTAAAGCATTTCGTAATTTATGACTTTAATTTCAGGAAAATAAATTGAAATATAAAAATAGTTTGATTCTGTTCTGAGTAAATAGATGTATCGAATCCTTCCCTCGTAAGTAAACTGGCTGGCTGGGACCGACTCCGTATCTATAAGTAGGTGCATGTTTACAGTGATAGCGATAGTGATAGCATAGCAATAATAATAATGATAAGGGAAAATGCGTGGCATTCGTGTATTGATTTGATGTACAGGCAACTCTCGATCTCGACTTGGAGCAAAGCAAGATAAGCAAAAGTACAAGTACACGTAGAAGCAAAAGTGCAAAAATATTTAACAGTTTAACCTCACACTTGCATAATAATGTTATCCACAGCACATCCAACATATATATCTGCATTTTTTATGTATCTCTCTGTCTCGATATCCTAACATTATGAGGGGAGAAATCAACAAAAATGAAGTGTAGCTTATCTAAAACTAACGATATACAACCACACCACAAACTACAGTACAACTATAGCATAACTAATCCACTAATCTACTAATCGGAGGCAAAATAATAGCAATGTGCCTACGTCGATTGCCAACGTTAATGTTAGGTGAGGCAGGTGAGCTTTTCAAGCAGCATCCCTAGGAATTATAGTTAATGCTTAACTGCATCTACTACCCCATACTTACCTTTGCATTGGATTCCCCCATTCAGAGCATATTCAGGCTATGCGTAATGTAGTCATAATCACAATCATCGCGACGACAGCCAGCACGGTAATACAATTAATTACGCTTTACTCTCAAGTATCTAGAATATTTCGCATAACTAGCTTACACATCTACCGAGGATAGTGACAGGAATACAGACATAGGACTTGCGTGAGAGACAGGACAGTGAAGAAGATAGGACAAACTCTGAAAGTTTAGACGTTTAGAGTGCATTTGTAATTATATTTGCGTTTGATATATATATATCAAGTCCGCTACCACAGCCTCGTTCTTGTAGCTTATCGTGCTCGCTTTAATTGTCTTGTCTTAAGCGCTTATCTGGTGAGTCTCGACTAACTTTGAAGTTTCAAGCCAAATCAAAATAACATGTTATTTAATGTTATTTTACTTTATTCTTTTCTACATATTTTCTGCTAACCACTTTGTTTCGTTGATACTTACCTATCTTGGTTTGGCTTGTTTTGGCTTGACTTGACTTGATTTGGCTTGGCTTGGCATGACTACAAATATGTTGCCAAGATGCGAATTTGATTAGAAACGTATTACCTTTCCTCCCCATATGCAGCACTCTACAGAGCCAAAGTCTCACAAGAAGTCCTAAAAGTAAGCAACTGAAGTTGCTCCAAAACAAATAATACAAGTTTGACAAGCCCAATCTTGCTTCGGAATCGAACTATAGCAAATTCTTATATTACTATGTGAAGAGATAATATAACTTACGATCAGGTAGCATAGGTTTATGCTTATCATAGAAACGGGCCTAGCAGAGGATAATTATATTTACGAACGGCTACCTTCTTCAAACAACAAATCTGCGTGACTTACCAACCTACAGAATTAAAATTACCCTCATGTACCTCTTCTGGGATGCTGTAGGTAATTCTAATTGCAGCTAATCATAATCTATTTCGAAGATATACAAACGGTAGGCAGGGTATCATTCAGATAATTCAGATCCATGGGTAGATAATCCTTATATTGCGCATCCCAATGCCATGGCATGGCATGTCATGTAGACATTATTATGGAGATCCCTGGAAGAAATGCAAATGAAATTGTCGAATCACTAATCACTATCTCTCTCCTGTCCCATCACTACCATACCGCCACGGACAATATTAATAGGTACACTCTCCGAAGTCAACCCATCTCTTACTCATCTTAAGATGAGGAAGAGATTTACAATCCAGGAGTATCCTTTCCGTTGATAAGATGAGTAAGAGATGAGTAGGAAATGAGTTAAAACGAGTAAAGACGAGTAACAGATACGTTAGAGATGTCTTAAAAATCATCTCGAGATGAGTTGCCAAAATTTTTCTAACTCATCTTATTGAGATGATTTTTAAAACATCTCTTACCTATCCGTTACTCGTCTTTACTCATTTTAACTCATCTCCTACTCATCTCTTACTCATCTTATCAACGAAAAAGACTTCGGGTTGACTTCGGAGAGTGTACCTACCTAGGAAGTTTCGATAACGTTAACAACAGCGACTCAGTGTCATTGCAGAACATGGAAGATTTGGTCCGGTCAACTAAATACAACAGGACCAAACAATACCACATAAACAACAACAAGTCCAATCGTATACATGAATAGTTACATTTGTTTATCCTTTATCCTGATATTTTTATTTTGCTAATACTAATAAGTATTCGCTTGCTAACGTTGGTACCTGCTGCTTTGCTGGGCTGCTTGTTGTTGTCATTCCAGATTTTATTGGTTCCAAACTGTGTTCCATCTTTGTAGTTGTTGTGTCTCAAGTCCCAACGCAATGAGGAGGTACCTACTATGTATAACTACGATTGCATGATTATATAAGAGAGAACTGCTGAATCCTAATTCATCGCTCACAGCCGCATCACCAGTAACGATAAGAGTTACACCAAAAGCACTCACGTGGAAGATGCATCTGTTGCCGTTTTCATTGTCACTTTGTCTCTCATCTTGATTAAGTACTGATTCGGAAACGGGTATCTACAGTTCACAGTAGCTAGAAGAGGCTGCAAATACCAAGTGGAAGAATCTGCGGCATATCGAACAAGAAGACTGTCACTTCGTAAAGAACAACATATTTACATTTTCAAAGTTGAATTTACATTTGCATAGCTATATAGTGATAGTGATGATGACTAGTAAATGGTAAATGGTAAACTTATCACAGATGACAGTGCAGTGAGATGACATGAGATGAGACGGTAGCATCACGAAGAGTCGAGTACCATCACCGTCCTCATGGAGAAACACTAACAATAAAAAGTAATCTCAAGAACAAACAGAAAAGTACAAAGTAAATATTGATGAGCCGAACGTGTAGTTTTTGTGCATCTGTAATGTGCAATGTGTAGAATTCTGTGGCGTGGGGGATCGAAGATTTTGTGAATGTGGCCGCAAGTTTCGAGGTAATCACATGAAGAGTTGATCGAGCTCTTTACACAATTTATTTCCCTTATCTACCTAATCCTAATTCCTGCATCGTACTTACCCATTCAACATTCTTGCGTTCCTTCATATTACTTTGAATTGGTGTTGGTTTTTGTTTGGTCGATTAAATTCTCTTTTACTACTCTTTTTCTCCCACCATACGACCATACGCATACCATTCTGATCTACTGCGTTTTCAACGTCGATACCGATTCCAACGCCGTTGATTCTTGATGCTCTTCTACTTTGTTTCGGTCTTGCTCTTGGTGCCCATCTAACCGTTTCTTGCTCTTAATAAAAACTAAAATCGAAATTAAATAACAATCTCCACCTTACTTCAACTTCTAACATATCATGTGAGCGGAAATTTTTGATATTCTTTTCCTCAAGAGTAAAGGGAAATTAGTAGACCAACGATATAATATAACCAGCAGCACAATATCATAAAAACTGCTTTGAACTTGGGTAGGTATGTACCTACTTACCTTTTAACCGTTCGTAGCGTAATAATTATAATCACTACGACTACCTTTACTATAATTGAATTAAGCCATCATTATCTGCATTTTTATCAACAGCAGCATGTGAACTTATTCATTTTGTTCACAAATAAACGTACGCTAACTTCGATTTTTTAAAACTACAGATGATATTGTACTATATAGTATATTGTATAATTATATGATGTGATGCAAAACTTCGTATTAAATTCTACGCAGCATACAGACATTTATCTGAATACGTCAGCTCATAAAATACTGTCACTGTTGCAGTTTTGTATTTTAATTTCAAACAATATTCATGAATGCTAAGGTAAGTTAAAGTTAGCGTCTAAAGACATGATCGCATTTGTTTCGTATTCGTACCTGACACGTCACTGCACCATTAGTATTTCCCTCTATTTTTTAACTTTAGCTTCCAATCGTCCACTATACATTAGCATCAGGATTGCACTGCAGTAAACATAATGCAATAATTCCGCTGCAGCTACTAAGGCTAATACTCACACAATGTGCATTGTAATCCGATGATCTGCTCTGCTATACTTTTCCCTTTAAAGTGTTAAGCCTTATAAGCCGTTCATGCTTCAATTCTACTTCACTAACTTTAGTTTAGTAACTGAAATCATCGCAGAAATTGGGGAAAAGTTTCTAATTGTAATTCCATTGTAAAATACTCGAGTCAGATCAGCACCAAAATCAGAATGAGAGTCATAGTTTTCCACACTCTCGTTGACTTGCCATTGGATTACATTACATTACACTGCTTCGCATCGCATGCACAGAAACAGATTACAATTACAGGTTTGCAGAAGAGATTCTCATCGGAGAGTTTAAGATAGCGGTGACCAGGTAACAAGGTGTACATAGTCACTTGAACAATAACAATGGCAATCAATTTGGCAAGGAAGATAGAGCCAATTGTGACTCGATTGGGATTGTAATTGTGACTGGGACCATTATTGCATTGCCAATTGTTAGCAGCATCTCGGCCCACAGACTCCTGTAGTTTTACTGCTGTTGTCACGTCATTGCTATCTGCATTACGATTACGACTAGGATTTTACTTGGCTTCTTCAACTCAATCATTCACCTACATTCTGAAACAAAGTCCAAGTCCACTGCAGTAATAATGGCAATGGTGACCACGCAACGCTGGAATGGCAAAGGCAGACTAAAAAGCAGCAGGAATACTAATAACAATTGTAAATTGTAATATTAATTTTATCAATAATAGTCAAATAATAGTAGTAATGGCAGTAGTAGCAGAACAGCAATAGCAACAAAATATATTATTGAATAGCACCAGTCTAGCATCAATCATTTTCCGTACATAATAAAAATACCATACCACACCGTACCACGACCACCATAAGAACAAATGAAATAAGACTTAAGATAAAATTATGCGTTTGCCATTCAGCTGGGCAACATTATCATTATTAAATTATCCCATCTGAAACCATTTCGACCATGTGTCTGTCTATATGAAGGTATATCATTAAAAAGTATACAATAAATAGTCACTGATTTCACAATTCCCAACGCAGTTGTATCATTTAGCAGTTACATACATACAGATATGAGTGAGTGACCAACAGCGTATACCATATAACTGTAGCAGTAAATCATAAATATAGGTAATACACCTAACCTATGTGCATACATTTAGAGCTTTATATTATCGCTCATCGCCTGACTTTGGTCCAATGCACAGTTAAAATGTGACAGAATCGCAAAAGTTGGAATTTTATGAAGAATACGGAATTATGAAAGTAAGTGTAATGAATTATTCGTATTATATTATGAATGGTAATGATGTGATGTGGCCAAGCCAACGATAATGATGCTAAAATCAAAGCGAAACCGAGCTACCAAAAAACACTAGCACACACAACGCAAGTGTAGTAACTTGCCATGGGCATTATTTTAGGTTTGTGATTCTATTTCTATGCATTCACCTCCACCCCCTTCACATCCATTTTATTTCACTATTCACACACTAACATAGGAACATTTTCAACTGTCCGAAAGAGTTTCCAACAAACTTTGCAAAAACATGTTATACGGACACCTAGTAGACCAGTTATGACGGAGACTTGAGTCGGTTTTTTTGTTTTGTGACTATGGGTGAATTTTTAATTTTTAAAAAAGGGTTAATTTGTGACCATTGAATAGATATATCTCGAATGCCAAAGGTCGAGTGTTTTTGGGGTCATTGACAAAAATGATCACCTTAAAATTCTGAACAAAATAGACCTAATTAGAAGACCCTATTGCAGAATCCAGTTTTTACAAGAAGCGGGCCATGGTCTTTAGTTGGAGAAAGTTCAAAATTAAAAATTCGCCCATGGTCACAAAACCAAAAACGGACTCAAATCTCCATCATAACTGGTCTACTAGATGTCCGTAGAACATTTTTTCGCAAAATTTGTTAGAATCCTTTTCGGACAGTTGAAAATGTTCCCATGTAAGCACAATAGAGAGAGAGAGAGAGAGAGAGAGAGAAATGTATGCACCACAGGTAAAGGCAGAGGGACGTGATTTCAAAGTGTGAACTGTGAAGGACTCGGGATGACAGGATGTGATGCATCATAATGAATCTAATGTAAATGTTGGATCGTTCGTATGTAGGTAAGTACATATATCCATACAGTAGGTATATAGAATGCGCTGAATAAAAGAAAAACTACTTTGATACGATTTTAGACTGTATAGAATGCTTTGCAGGTAGAATGTTTCTCGCGCCTTGTATGCATGCACCTACATATTTTTGCATCCCTATATATTTGTCCCTATATATATGTATGTATAGGTCGTCTAAATCTAAATCCAAAACCAACCTTAACCGAAGACCACCTGAAGATTCCACCCCTTCTACTCTCTACTATCTCCGTCATAGTTTATTATTTTTCTTCGCCTATATCTATACATGTACGTAGCCATAACTTACAATTAGTACTATTCCTGCATTATTCAATTTATTTTTAATTTTCCATTTATGCATGGCATGCATATAACCATATAATCATATAATGCATGCATGCAAATACTCGGATCAATAGGTATCTTGGTACTTGCCTTTGTTTGGCCTCTACTTCAAAATTCATTCAATCCATCATCAATGATTCAATAGCAATATGCAATAATGCAGTGCCTGCAATCTATACCGACTGCAATGCAGTAGTACCTACTTACTTTTTAATGTATTACAGTGCAGTAGAGAAGAACAGATTACAGTAACCTGCATCTTTGCCTCCCGGTCACATCTGACAACGGGAACAATTAGTGCAAAATTGTCTCTTTGTCTTAAACCTCAGACTAAAAGCAAGTCCCTTCGTCGAGACTTGATGAGTCACTTGGAAAGATAAAATGGAGCGAGACCAAGTTGCGATTGATAAAGCTACAGACAAATCAGAAATTAGAAGATGAGAAAGAGAAGATGTAAGATGTAAATAATTTAAAAAAAAATCAAAAGCTGTCAATTAGAATGTGGTTGTGAATTGAAAATGTAATAGAAGCAGATGAGTAAAACTGTAACAATTATTGCCTTTGCCTTTTGTTCCATACATTAAAATGGTACTGATGGTGGCTGGTGCTGTAATTGTATTGCGTATATGGTGCAAACTCATCTACCATCCAAGTCCAAGTCTATAGGAGCAATGATAAATTCAAATTCAAATGATATAAGGTATTTGCATATAGGTATATATGATTGCATATTTTCTCTCAGGGGGATATCTGGATGCGGAATAGTGAAATACTTGGTGCGATCCACAATGCATAATTATAGTCCGCATTCTATCAATATTATGCATTATTACACTCAATTGCTCATTATACATAAATTACGAGTACGAGTTTGACCATCGCATCATGGTATGGCTTTGGTTTATCGCTGGTTTTGTTTTGTCGTTTGGTCTTGGTATTAGGGAACAGTAGTGAACAGAAGCTAGAAGAAGAACTTTTGCCATTTTTAATGGCAGGATGCATTTAATCTCCATCTACGAATACCAACGAATCCACCATGTCTGCTTGTACCTGCCTACATAGTACCTAAATAGATTACTAATACTCATGTGTGTTATAAGGAGCTTCTATCTTCTATTCTATTCTATTCTACATAATATGCTTCTCATACCCATATGGACCATTCCATTCCGTCAATTCCGTGCATTGCAATATTGCATGACACTAATGGAGTGGATGGTGGACGTGGATGTGGATGTGGTTGAGAATGTGAATGTGAACACAAGGTTGTTTAACTGTTCCTTCTTTCCATTCAATTTACATTTTTATATTTTACATTTTTACGTACCCACTACCGACTGTCCATTGGATTGCATTGCTTTGCATTACATTACATATGTATCATTGCATTGCGACCATCACCACCACTACCTCACCAACACCGACACACCGTCTTCATGCTCTATATACAAATCAACAACCACTTATCTCTCCCTCTACCCCTCAATCTCTATTGCCTATCCACCAACAATTCAAATCACAACTTATACTCACCTTAGCTACTGCCAAAACTTACCTTCAATCAAACCATAATAGGGAAAATACAGCAGAGCGAATCCGTTCTTTTTAAAGAATAACACATCTGTATTTATACCAGCACTAGCTTGTAAGACTGTAACCAAAAACCTCAAAAGAATTCAACTCTATTTTCACATTTTGGATCCTCAAACACTTTGGATGTAGTAGGTAGTAAATAGCAAAACAAAAACAAAACCAATGGGACGGAATGGAATAGAATGCATACAGATAAAGTGTTGCAGTGTTCTAGCTCCCATTTTTAATTAGTTGCAGTATATTTGGCTTGCTTTGCTTTGGTGCTTTGCTGCCTCGGATGTAGCATTGTTATCAAGGAAGCATCACCGAATCACAAGCTAAAGCAATCAAGCTGTATCATAATAATGCATTTAAAGTATCACGTTCGATTCTCACCCAGGCCTGGTCTGGTCTGGCCTCGCTTGGCTTCCTGCATATGTTTTTCAAAGTGTACATAATAGGTACCTTACATTTAAAGCCCTTTATATCCACCTATGTAGTTCACTTCAGTATGACCTGGACTGACTTGGCTTTGGCTTCTGTCTGAGCCCAAGCTACCTGTGCTTAATTAGAAATGATGATAGCTATAACTCTATGATAGTCTATCTCTTGTATACTATAAGGTATAATTATTTACTACTGCTTCCAAAATCAAAGTAAAGTAAAGCAAAGCATGGCAAAGCACTACAATATTATCTTCTTCATTCACTATTACTCAGGAATCAACATAGGTAATATGCATTACCATCAATAGGAATGGTAATAGCAATAGTGTAATGGCCATGGTAATAGTAACAGTAACAGTATCTAGTTCCACATATTTCGAAAGACGAGTTAAAAGGAAGTTGGCTGAAAGAGTATCTGATGAAAGAAGATGCAGTTGTGTTGCAGTTGCAGCCCATTACTTTTCCATTTTCCCGTCCGGCAACATTCTTAGATTTTCCTTAGCAGCACCACAGCCAGCAAATCAACACCAGCGGATTTAAAAGGAACAATAGTTACTTCTATTACTATTATTATTAACTTATTACGCCTACCATCACGTTGGTATTGTGAAGGTTCAATAGAAAAGGTTCTAGTAAATAGTTTCCAATAAATCATACATGCAAGTATGTACATGCACCTACACTCATGGTCTTGGTCTTGGTGTAATTAGACGCACAGGTAGGTACCTACATGCGCGCATAAATATATGAAGATTACAATTTATAACCATAAAGCCGATACTGATATCGATGCCGATAATTATGCACCAACAGCAGTAGTCAACAGCAGTATCAGCAGCAGCACTAGCACCAACACCAATATCAGAACCAACACTAACGTCAACAACATCAAGTCAAGTCTGTTTAATAAAGCGAGAGGGCAGGACTCCTCGACTATTAGGTGCTGTCACTGAATGTACAGATGCAAAAAGAAAAAATACTAGAGTTAAGTGAACGACAACGACTTAGCAATAATTATATGAGAAAAGTATAGCTTTGTCTACACAGCTTCAGGAACTATAGATATGGACAGTAAATTGTAAATAGTGACCAGATAGTAAAAAAAAAGGTAAATAGTAGTCGGCAGGAATTGCAATGGGATAGGAGTGCAGAGTGCAGATATAAACGTGGAAATATATAGGAAGGTAACTAACGATAAGTTTGTTATCTCGACTAGGTATATTAATCTTATCAGAGCTAGGCTAGGACTGTATTAATACCTGGTCCCCGCAATGTAATGTAGACACGCACTACGATTACACATTCACATACCTAATTGCATAGATTCCATTGTCTCTGGACTACATATTTAAAATATCAAGTATCAACCATCAACACCAGCCACACTATCAAATAAAGGTTATCGCTGCCTTGCTTTACTTGCTCTTGTTGTTACTATTGCTATATTGCTATTACTATTACACTAGTCGTTCCTTTGCTTTGGTCTTGGTCGACAGAAGAATAAGTCAAGAGTGAATTTTAACTTCACAGTTCATAACTATAGAAAATGATACAGGTAAGCTGTAGTCGTAATCCGAACGCCCTTAGAATAATCCTTACATGATAGGAGGTGAAGCAATGGCAATAGGAATATCACTCGGCATTCAAATATTGAAATACGAAAGACTCGACTCAAACACCTATCCAAGCACGGAACAATCTTGTAAACTATTTTATTTAATGCACTAGGTACTGCATAAGTATTATTGCAAGTCATACCCAAAGCGCATATATGTTACTTAGGTAGGTTCATCGGAATAGTAGCAATATTTACCAAGAGCTGTTCAATGTTCGATTCTACTGTATGTACATATGACTATATTCCATTGTGAACTAAGCTGTTTATTACAAGCCATGTCACGCCATGCCATGCCATGTCACTGCTTTACTTGTTCTTGTTCTTATTCTGGTTTGCATACGCCAACACTAACTTACTCAAGATCGACAATCGTCGCCATCGTCATCGTCACTATTAGTGATAATCGTAGTCACTGCTTCATAAATTCCGAGTTGCATTTTCATTTTTGTTTCCATTGGCAAAGTTCAGATTCCAGACCCATACATACAAGGTAGGTTGGTATGTAATAAGGGGAAGGGATAGCCGAACAATGTGTGTCTTCCACTTCATTCGAGTTGAATTTTTTGAATTTGGATTGGGATTGGACATGTACTTCTTCAGCTTCCTAATCGCTAACTACAAGTAGAATTGTGGACTATAGAACTACAGTATAACACCAACTAGCACCAGTTACATGGAGCTTGAGTTACCTTATTACATTGTTCTTATCCCATGCCTTCTTATCTGCACACATGCAGTTCACAACTCTGCTTTACTACAAAAACAATATGCAATTCTATGGAATATTCTCGTTGGTCACAATCCGAACTATACAGGCCTATAGTCACAAGTCACAATATGAATAGATGAGTATTCTGTGGCTATTCTGGGGCTGTGAATGTGTGGCTGTGCTGTGAGAAACGGCCTACAGCTACAGCCTTGTAATATATTATACCCATAGGCCAGAGGTAATTATGCTGCATGTAGGTATATATACTATTATCCTACTGTAAAAAAATCTAAACTGATCACATGCAACGCAAACATAAAGTCTTTAATGGCTTCGGCTTTGGTTCGTGCTGGCTTGGTGTTGGTGACTGGATTATTGCTGGATGAATATGGATGCTAAAATATGGAATGGGATATGAATAACGTTTCGAGGAGGATGAGGAAACCTTAGAATGCTCAGCTGCTACGCAATCAAACATCCAAGCCAAATACTCAACTCTACTCTGCTCAGCTCCAGCAAAAAAAGAAGCAAAAGTTAAAAGATACTATACGATACGATGCTGCAGGACTAGGACTATAGATTTATTGTCCTCCACTTTTCAAACCCAATACAGATAGAATACAATTACCTACACACTTATGAATGTGTAGGTAGATCTAACTACATATTATGCATACTGAACAAAAAGGAAAGGTAAACAGGAAAAAAAGTTTGAATGCATGTAACAACATACGGACGTTTCTGCGTCTTAGAAATTGCATGCAAATCTGATCTTCTGGTGCTGGTTCTGGTAAGAAAGGATCAGAAGTTGAGTCAGAGCCAGAGCCGAAATCTCCTGAGTCCTCCAATACAGAATACAGATAAGTGTGAGTACATACGCACTTATCTTTAGTAAATGTATATGTGCATTATTACATAGCCTCCAGTCACAGAGGCAGAGACAAAGTGTATTTTTGAAGGTGAGTGCAAGTTACCTACATTTATTGTGTTGTTGTTACGCTGTAATTTATGCTACCAACGATGAATTGCTATTCTGCATGGAAAATGGCGGGGAAGAGAAATAAGGGAAGGAAAGGAGGAAGAAGCAAATACTCTACTGTAAAAGGAATTAAATTGTGCTAGGGTTTGTTTTCGAGTGAGAAGAGGATAATCTCCTGAGAATCACTGTCACACTCATAGGATGCCAGCACCAGCTCAAGGGATCTGGATGGATGGTGACGATAATCATATGCCTGGGTATGTATATTTCACATGATTTCAGTCAATAAGTACACCGTACACTCGCAATACTTCTAACGATAAGAGTACCAGTACCAGTATAAGAGCAGAAGTTTATCTTTGCCTTGCACTACACTGCATTACTGACTGCATTTAGCAATCTAACGCATTACGATTATGTACACATTTCGTTTTTCTTTGTATTCTCGTCGATTTGCGTTGCTCTGACTTGACATGACTCTGGCTTGGTCTGACTTGACTTGACTTATTTATCTTCATGAAAGTCGTGAAACTTGAAAGTCAAAGATTGAAGACAGAGTCGTGAGTGAGTGTAAATAATAATGCTTTCATGACGATATGCTTTGAACATCATAAAAAACACATTGTGAGAGACAAGATTACGAATTACGATACGATGCTCATGCTCATCCTGATTCTGACTCTGATTCCCATTCTCAGTCCGATCCTCGAAGGTGCAAGGTGTAACATACCGTAATATATATGCCTCTTTCATATATATGTGCCTTCCTATAGTAGCCTAATTCCGATTCTAACTCTGAATCTGACTTCAATTCTGTGAAACGGAAAAAAGGAGCAAAAACGTCTACTGGCCATTAGACCATTATTGGATTCTCTATTCCATTATTCATGACATTTGAACCATTAGCGAACGTT
>JAAXYX010003993.1:0-13132 GCA_036851915.1 Ptenothrix huangshanensis | reverse complement strand
GAAATAAAATTAAATAAATAACATATAAAACAAAAGTTAAGTTGTAACTGTATTTAATTAAATGGAATTCTTGGAGACAAGGAGTTACTGTAGACGCGAAGCTATTGGAGACGGGAGTTATTATAGACGGGGAGTTATTTACAAAAATGACTTTTTTAACCGGGGAGTTACAAGAGAATTTACGGTATGTGTACCTATTGGTATACCTTTTCCTTCGATTCCGCACTTGGCTACTCCTGAATAGTATCAGCACTATGTCCCTTAATGTTAGAGTTTTCCTTTAGGCAAAATTGTCTTTTCCACGCAAACGAATGTTGGTAGGTAGGTTGGTACTTGAAGTCAGATGGTGATGGTGTACAGCGTGGATGATTCCTTTGGAATAATTTCCTGTAATGTTCACCCACATCCACTCCACATTGTAGGATTTTAATGAAAAGAACGACTGTAGGATGTGCAGGTAGAGGTTTGTGGTAATTTTGCCTATAATCAACGATATACTACTTGAAGTCGCAGTTCATTGAAATGAACACTCTACTCCTAGTCAGAGTGGCCTGACATATCGCGAGCTAAATGCGTTGCGGTTATTGGCCAGAATAAAAATAGTCTTTGTGAATCTTTTCATAAATTTGTAAATCGATGTGACTTCCGCCCCAAAAGCAAACCCAAAGCCATAGACATAGTTTTGGTGTTTCCACGAGCGAAGAGTGATGTTGATACCTTAGTTAACTCATGAGGAATGAAATCATTTAATCGAAAATGTACGTAGGTACCTACATAGGTATTTTATTAATTATTGAAGCGATGCGAGGCCAGAGCTTGAATTTATGCATTATTATTCATTAGAAAACTAATGATTGCAATTTAAGATTATGTTATGACTACAAAATGGATTATATCTGGAAATATTATTGTTGCTATTACCCTGCCGAATGTGCTTGGAGGCCATCGTTATCGTCAGTCCTATTCGTAGACAAGTATTATATGTAGTTACCAGAACACCTTGCACGATCAGCGCCGTACATTATTAAAATTTGCTACTTGAATTTGAATCACGGGTATCGGTGTCTTTATAATTCAAAATCATCAACCCGGACATAAAGACAAAATAGTATGAATGTGTAGAGAAGTAAAAGTAATAAAGAATTTTTATTGATGTTGTTTAAAGCATGCGAGTTGAAAACTCCTGCAATGGCAGCATTTCTTAATGGTCTTGAGAGTAGCGGATGGCTCCGACACATAAAATCAATAATGGATGCAGCTGTTTTTATTGCCAAGTAAGTCCACATCGAAGTACGTAAACGTAATACGTAAAAGTAGTGTAGAAAACAAGTGTAGCATTATGTGCTTTGATAATTTTTTACACGGAAAATGCTAGATGATGATTTGGTGTGGTGGATTCGAAAGGTTTGTAGTGGGAACATGTGCGTCTGTAATTACATGTACCTACGTGTGTGAAATGTTTCCTGCAATAATGTAATTATATTAGTAGATACTTGGATCTTTGAACATGATGTTGTTTGTGTCTTTTTGTAGAACGTTGGAGGATGGATCATCAGTTCTAGTCCACTGTTCAGATGGTTGGGATCGAACAGCCCAAGTTTGTGGCTTATCCCAAATATTACTGGATCCTTATTACCGAACGCTACATGGTTTTCAAGCTTTAATCGCCAAGGAATGGCTGTCTTTCGGACATAAATTTACAGATCGATGTGGTCATATTCAAGTGGATCCAAAAGAAATCTCACCAGTATTTACTCAGTGGCTTGAGTGTGTGTGGCATTTGAGTCAGCAATTTCCCTCCGTTTTCCAATTCAATGATCGTCTTCTACTATGCATTCATGATCATGTCCACTCTTGCCAGTTTGGAACATTTGTGGGCAACTGTCAGAAAGATCGATTGGATCTGAGGTAACTAAAACGCAATCTTACCCAGGTACTATTATGTAGAAGCCTCGAAGTCAAAGTAGATGTTCATACCTTATGTATGTCCTTATTGTATAATTGGTTCTTATATAAATTATCCGGACTGCAATGGTATGGATAAAAAGCAAGGATAACATATGAAGTCAAACAATTTTTATCGATCCAATCGAGCAAATTATATGAATTAGGTAGTAAAAGTTACACAATGTATATTAAATTTTTATTCATATTTCAAGCTGTTTCGTTTGTTGCGTTCAGCTGCGCCATTTAGTGTATTTTTGGATTCAATTTCTTGATTGATTCTAGGGCTATTTCAGTGACTTTGAAATTGCTTGGAAAACAAGATTTGATCCACTTCCTTGAACAAGTTGAATTGGCGTAGCAAAAGCAAGCATATCTCATGCTCCATTTATGATTTTATTTTTTTCCTAGCTTCAGTTTATTTCATGCTTCATACTCTGAACAAAGTCAGCTAGAAAGTCAGACGTATATCTTTGATTTGATATGGCAGTGGATTCTAAAGTTTGACTTCGATTCCGAACCAAAAGTGCTGAACAAGATGGAAAAATGTGCCGTTTTTTTTGTTATTTGTTGACTTTGTTTGTACATTTCTTGATCTTTGCGTTTGTGCCTTTGCCTTTATCATGTAGGTTGGAAGAGAAAAGTTACTCTTTGTGGGGCTACATTGCCAATAACATGAATGAGTTTCTCAATCCACTCTTCAAGCCAGACTCCAACGTTGGATTTATTCAGCCCAACCTTGCGCCGCAAACATTTAAGTAAGCTTTCCAAATCAAAATACATATATGTATACCTATATAAGTGTTGAAAACACCTTTCCATTTCTGAAATTTTGCCCACATTTCTGTTATTATCCAAGTTCGAATATCTAGGTTCTTATTTCGTCCAAGTGAGCAAGATCGCACACAGCTGATGATACTTTTGTTCTTTGGTGTCCGGAAAATATTACCAGCTTATGGTGTTGTTGATGGCTCGGTAGCCTAGACTTGATATATATGATATACCTATATGATATATATATCCTTAGTTCCTATCACAGCTCGGGTGTCGACGCAGGAAAAAGTCTAGGGCAGTAAAAATAACGTTCACAACTCTACAATTGAAGTGACAAAAAGGGTCAAGGATACAAAACTAAGAATTTATTTCTTTGACAGGAATTACGTAGGTAGAATTTGCTAGTAGCCTAAATTGAGCTTGATGTTTTACAAACCACCAAGCATCAAACATTCTTTTATTACGTAATGACTCGGAATTACTATAACGCTTTTGATACTATTCTGCGGGATTCTTTACCTCTACCAGTTATTGGCAAATAAAATTTTTAGCTCGTACTCTAGGTTGTTTGTTGGAATCTTCAGAAGCCCGTGACAAATTGATGGACCCGAGAATGGGTCACTCCTGTTGGATTCGATTTGTTTTTTTTGCGTTTGACTTTTATCGATTTACATGGTTTGAATTTTTAATTGGAGAATTTCGTTTTCTTGGTATCTATTTCTTGCTAGGTTTTTGCTGTATTTAAGAATGTAAATGAACTCGACATGGGAATGAATAAGTGTCTAATAATGCGTGAATTAATAACCAGTTTTAGTTCAGTGCGAGATGCATTCATACTCAACTCAACATATTATATTTTATAAAATATGGACATATTTTATGTGGAAATTACAGATTTTGGAGAGATATGTACTGCCGATGGGAAACTGGGCTACATCCACGAGAATGTCTGACTGACCTAATGGTAGCATCTAAAGACCACATAAATTCCCTTGATGATCACATCCGACTCTTACAAAAACGAATAAAATTAACGGAAGACAAAATAGCGCTGCTTCTCAGTTCGAACGGGGAAAGTAACACTGAAGAATCCTTGGATGATAATCGTTTAAATTACAAAAAGAATTTATTTGATGAGGCAAGTACACCATTTTTACCCCTAAACCTACACAATATTACATGCATTATTATTATTGATGCATTATTGAAGCTATTTTGTACTTTATTTTTATAATATGAATGGAAAATAAAATCGCAGGTAAATCTGAAACTTCAGCAAAAAATTGAGTACGATCCGCTTATGGTAACAAGTTTTGGAAATAAATCCACGGACGGACTCTCACTTCTCTCCTATAGTACCGGAAACATCGAGAATTCTCAAGATAAAAGTGATGACATTATGACGATTGCGAAGCTAACTGACGAACTCAACTCAGTTGCTTTGGAATGGAAGTCTGTACGAGGTGTTCACCAATGCCCTTGTTCTACGCCTCTAGATTTGTCAACAAGAAAGGTATATTATATTGTGAAAGTCTCAATTTTTTACCTGTATATTGTATAGTGTAACACCTACTTTGATATACTTTTACATACTAACTTCCAGCATAATAAAATGAAAGTAAGGGTTCTCGTTTTCTCGCTATGACAATTTTAAGCGGTATAACATCTTTTTGTTATGCCGATAAAAGTGATATACTGATACAGTATTACCTTTGACAACATGAGCGATTAAAATGACTACTTTAACCTCTGCCGGACTGCAGGGACAAGCTATTTCCATAAGGCACCATGTCATGTTTCCTTATATAAGCCGTCCTTAAGGTTAAATTATGTTTGAATGACGATTTTATCTTTACTAAAGGTAAAGTTTCCTTCGTAAAGTTTGTAACACAACAAGGTACTGCACAAAACTAGTATTCGTAGACTTTAAGCTAAAGTATTGTTCCGCAAAACTAAGTATGTGTATACAATTAAAGATTAGGTAACCACGAAAAATATAATTGTACTATAATTATATTTTTATACACAAGAATAATGGGGACAAATGAAACACTGGCAAACTGGATAGCGAGAAGACATGGCAACTGGGTATCTATGTTCGATTAAAAGCGAACGTAAAAAATTAAAACGACTTTGAAATAATGAAATGGAACAACAAGAAACGTCAACAACGAGATCGTTCTTGCTTAGAAAATTTAATTTCGTCGAAGTTTTGCAAGTTTGCCTTTAATCGGGCATAGATAGTCTTCTAAAACTCTGTTAAGATGGTCAGCTGTCGAAATCGAAACAAATGATACCCCTTGCTTCTTGTCCTGTCCTACTGAATGTGAATAGGAATTGATCGCACAGCTGCTAACCATAAGTCTGTCTAACAAAGGGCCATTTTAGGTAGCAGGGTAGAAAATTTTGAATATGTAAAAAAAATGACAGTACAATGGAAAATACACGTACAGTAATAATTCCAGGTCAGGGTGAACGGGTGAATACAGCTTCGTCGTAACACTTCCGAACAAAGAGTGAGGATCGCCGTGTCGGTGAACAATGCAAGTACGAATTTCAAATGAAATTGGCATTCTGTTGGAGGTAATGGTCAAGGTCAGGTCCAGGTCAAGTAATAAGGGACGATAATAATTGAATTAAATCCGGCAGACATTGGGTACTTGGTATGCAATGAGCGAGGAGAATTACTCAATTGAATTTTATTGATTTTAGTTTTACTGGCAGTAAAAGATAGGCGATAATGCAATTGGGGAATAGAGATGTGAGATTTTAAAAATTCAAGGTCAGGGTAAGTACATCATGTACCAACATAAAGTATAGTCCACTGTGACCTTGAGGCCATACTGCAAGCTGCAATGTAGGTAAATTGAAGGAGATAAAGGTCAAAACCACTTTCAGGTCAGAGATTGGTATTTAAACTAGCAGCGAGAGAAATACTTTATTAAGCCACTGTTACACAACTTTAATAGCCTCACGACTCAGTATACAGAACAAATCATTTTTATCTAATGGTTAAAGTAATTACGAACGAGCAAAATTTCGCAATTCAATTCATTGGATTCGATTTTTAGTAGTAGGGAGCGCGATAATGCAGTTGGGAATGGGAATGCAGAATTCAAAATCAACAAATCTATAACAGAATTCAAATAATAATTGTTGACTTTAATATGCTCATTATCTTGTGGTTATAACTTATAACAAGAGTTGTTATAGTTGTTGCAACGAGAAAACGAGAACCCTTGAATGTCTAGTATAAATATATTCGTTAGTATAAGTCACATGGTGCAAAATAACTAATCTGAGGCGCACGTACCTAACTGATTTCTTTCTTTTATTTGTTTGGAAACATTTTAGAGCCATTGCTGGAGATGCGGTGAAATATACTGTGCACGATGCTTGGACAAATCGGCCTCCCTACCAGGACACATCAGTCAAAAGCAGTCACCTGTTTGTCGTCACTGTTATAGACTTTTAGTAAAAACTGCTTCGGTTGAATCACCGGAATAGTCATTCCATACTTTTCAAACGCATCTATCAGAAAAATAATCAAACTGCTATTCATTCTATTTCATAGTTTCGTCTTCGTCGATCTAATCGCACAGCATCACTTAACGTAAATTAGATGGTAACTACAGAAGTGGCGAAAACCACGAAATTACTTGTAAAACTAAGCAGACTACTGCATGGATATTAGGAGGCAGTACCAAAAATACAAACCATTAACCACTAATTCCTATAGTATGGTATGTATATGTCATAGAACGTTATTAAGTAATTGCGTACATGCTAACATTCTAAAGAAACGAGCAAGGTGCCCGTATTGCAACTAACAATACGTCCTTCCAAAAGTGAAAGAATTTAAGAATTGTCAGTGAGAACACTGAATTGTTATAATTTTCTGCACACTTGTAAGTATCAATTTACATTATGCTACTACTATATATATATAAATTATAGTTAACTATATGTATCTACTTATGTGATGTTACTATAATATGATAAAAAATCATAATGCTATGTACTTTCATGTGAGAGTTGTTTTGAAAATAATTCTATTTAAGTATGATATGGTTGCTTGAGATATTTGAGCTGGATCGAATTCAAATCATGATCGGTAATAATAAAATAAGTACAATAATATTCATTATTCATCTTACATAATCAAGTCCTGTAGTAATTTTTTTTACTAATAGCTCCGAATTTCTACATACACCATATTTGAATATTTGTGGTGTGGTGCATATAAACCCAGTCACATCTATATGTGCTTCCTGTTCTTAACCACCCGTCTCATTGTCCGTAAAATTCAAAAAATTAGGGGAACACCTTCGTGCAATATGCAAGATAAAATATTATGAAAGTACACATGACTGACCCATACTCGTGATTGTCAGGATACTCTGGAAGGGTTTTAAAATAGCAAGTTCCGCATCCGTCTCACACACACCACAACGTACTAGTGTAGGTAACTCTGCTAGACGATAGTGAAATAGGTTGTAAAAATAATCATCCATGTACTAAACAACTATCCACGCAAAAATTCAATGTACGTCATAAGAAATACGCTAGACGCAAATCACACATTTGGTAATTTAATAAATCATTATTCTTTCATTGCATAAGAAGTACATGTATATTATTTGCCATATCTTGTTCACCGTATGTATCAGTATCATGCCTTGTGATGTGTATGGGGAAACAATTATTCCAGATTCAGGAAATCATTCGCCAGTTTCATATTTTCATATTTATAATTTAACCTAGCATCTATTGCCAATCACAATATGTTTACATTTTTAGTGCGAATTATAATTAACTAAACAAATGCTCCGTGGCATTCTGAAAATCCCAGTTATGAGAAGACAAGGTAGCAACAGCGGTGGTTTTGTCGACACCCATGTCGACCAATCGATGGACCTTTTGATCATATTCCACAATGTGAGTAGGACCTAGAGAAAGTTTAATTAGTAATTAGCATGTATCAAAAATACGATACGTGGATATAATGGTCCACTTAAACTTCATCATGACAAAATTTACGGTAAAATTTGCCTGTTGCTATGGCTTTGGCCATACTTTGTTAACTTTAACTTCTGGGCCTGATGGTAATGAAGTGCAAATAAGTCTTGTAACTTTGTATTTATTTTACTAAAAGTATGCAATTAGATGATACCTCCAGCGTAGACTCCAGTCCAATATTGAGCAGTTGACTGGAATACTTTCGGATTATCTTTGTACTGTCGAGCTACCACAGCATCTTGAGGATCATCTGGCTCTGCGGCAGATAATAATGCTTGGAGGGACAATAAAACCGTACGAAGAGTCATAGCTGCAGCCCTGTACAAAATGTTTAAAACCAAACCAAAAATTTAGAGAAAATCTAACATGCGAAACATTAATGATCCCCCATGCACCCATCATTGGTATCCCTTCAACCCTAGAATACAAGTTAGTTTATAATCCAGATAAGCCTATTGTTAGTAATTTTATTGTGCAGTAGTTGATTTCGAATTTATTGAACTAAATATATACATAGGTGAGATACAGAGGCATAGACACCACTAAATTTTATGCCACATAATACAAAAGCGAAGGTAAATTTTTTAAGGTGTTTATTATTACCATTGATCTTTGAGAATGTCCAGGCAAATAGCACCAGTGACTGATGAAATATTCGGGTGCCAGATTTTAGTTAGAAATCGAACCTTGGGAGGATTAAATGGATACGTTTCTGGAACGACAATTTCAAGTGAAAAATTACCCCCTTCATATGGAGTATCCGGAGGTCCTGCAATTTCTCCTTTGAGTTGAGTCCAACTGTCATTAAGTAAATCAATTCGTATTGCGCATCGGGCTACCTACGACGTAGTAATCAACAGGCAATTAATTAATGTGCGAATTAAAAACTCACAAACTCATCATCAATTTAACAACGAGTACAGAAGCGTTTCCTTCCATATATCCAGTCATAATTAAATTTATAATCATCAACAACAAAAGCTATCTTGCAATTTGGCATCAATTTAAAAGCTATAATATTTCAAGTTTCAAATTAAAATATCTACAAATATTGGCAATCACATTTACACTCTTGCCAATTCTACCACATGCTATACCCACAATTATATAAATAGTTCATACCACATATTGAGTATTGGTAAGTAATTAAAATACATGGCAAACATACCTCCTCACTCTTAACAACCTCCTTAAATTCCCTCTTAATTCTTTGTATCGCTATATTGGCCATAACTTGCTTTACGCTAATACGTGTATGAAAGTACCGAAAGTTTAGTTTACAAAGTAAACCTTGTAACTTGACTCGTGTTTGCGGTGGATGACCTGCTGGCTATTACTGCCGAGACAAGGTTTCACGAACACTATTAAAAACTCACATATAACAAATCTGGAAGAAACAGCAGCTCACAGTCTAATTATAACTTTCACTAATTCAAAACTAAAAAAAATCTCCAATTTTAAGCTCGTAATTCAATGAAATCATACTAATAATACTGGAGATTTTGATTCGACGATTTCGACTAAATATGGGAATCGGTTTTATCTTCCTGGTTGTGTTGTGGTCTTGTGGTTTTGACTGCGGCTTCTATCTTGATAGGGCTCTGAAGTTCTGGAATTCGGTTAGTTTAATGTTCACGGTTGACTGACTGTCTGACTGCCAGTTGTTATGAACCAACTGACGATGTTGTTAACACTGTCACTGTTTGTACTGCTCTCTTAATGTTTCACACATCAAACTGCACCACCAAAAGCACATATGACATACGAAGAACGACCGAGCGTCTGACGAAGGTGAAAATCTAACTGTAAATTCTCGCTGAACAAATCACCTTTGCACTGTACTCCGAGCTTGTGAAATGAGATGATAGGAATTATGAGGTAATTATTCGGAATTATGAATTAGGAGCAGAACACTTAAAGATTTAATGTTTAAACTTTAAAATTAATTACTCAACGAGGACACGGTACGATGCAGCCCTTCGTCGCCTACTAGTCTTTGATGTTCAAATAAATCCAGCGATTGTTTGCGTACATACGACGGTATCAACTACAAACTTATCCTACATGATCTATCCCGAGTAGCGTATAACCGTAGCCCGTACCGTGATCGTGCTGTATCTTCTTGACTTCTTTCAACCTTACAAATGACAATGTACGTACGTAAACTGTGAGTATGCTCCAAAGTTTCAATTTGTAAATGAGTTTAAATTTAATACAGAAATACTGTGCGACTAGGTTGGATTTGGAGTCGGGTAGGTTATTTGGTGTTGGTCTTGGTGTTGTAATTGCTTCGACTTCGTTCCTACCTTTTTCCAGTCACAATGCTCAAATACTCACCACAACACAATCAGACACAGCGAGAGTCACAGCGGACGCCCATAAGCCGAACACAGTAAATGATAAATAAAGTAGTAAGTAATACGTAACTACTACAGTGGTTTAAGGACAAGTACCTTCAAAGTCAACACTCGACTCGATTAGAATAACACAGTAACTTCATAGTTTAAGGTAGTAGGAATAACATGAAGGTAATAATCAAAGACATTTGAGTTTTGGGTTTCGTTTGTTTAAGTTTGGTAAGGATGGATATGCGGATGTCGGATATCATATAATAATTGGAATGGAAACAGAATGAGAATGGGAATCAAGTGAAAATGAGAAAATCATTTGGTATTTCGTTCATTAGTCCCCCGTCCGTATCCAATTCCGTGCTTACGATTAGCCTAATATTCCCAGTATTGTACGCTTTTTTAATCCAATCCCAATCCCAAGTCAAAAAATAAAATAATGTATTCAAAGTCTGAGAGTGCAATTTAATTGCCTTGTCTCGGAAAGTCGGAACACTTTTTGCTCGCAGCCGCTATGCTAGAACGAGTATCCGAATCAAGTAGTGGAATACGAATTTCCAAGTCAAAAACTTCCCAAAACCGAAACTCGAAGCTAGCCAAACTGTGATTTGCCAATTCCAAAGCCAAAGCCTAGTCAAGTACTCGTTTAAGTGAATTGTGTGGGAAATTTTGGAGCACAACGCTCCCTATCCAACAAACTTCTCACTTTCTCTTCACAAATTCACTTGGCATTTTTTACTCTTGGTTTCTACCTTTTTTCTATAATTAATTTCATCTTTCTTTCTCTTAACTGCGTTATAAACATAACTCGGCAATGAACTATAACCACAACTACAGGATGATCTATACTGTAGAACTAATATGAGGTAACCCCAGAGTCAACTGCAGTCAACTCTTTTTCTCTCTCTCTCTCTCCGTTTTTAACTTTTGCACTGTTGCTAGCTACAAATGAAATAACTACCTCTTAACTCCAGTTATTAAATTCAATGTCCCTGGTTCATGATCCTTTGCCTTAACCACATCGTAAAAATGTGGTTCATTCGAGCAACTAATTGCCACCAGTCCCCAGTACCAGTACCAATGATATTACATATAGTAATAGTAGAGGTATCGCTTTTTCAGGGCATCTTTGAAAGATGTCGTTTAAAAACGCAAATTATTCTTGGAGACAGTCAATGAATCCCTAAAAAAAGTGAAGGAAACAGTCAACACCTTCCAAAGTATTCTGTACACTAAGTTTTACTCATTTGTCTAGCAGGATTAAGTATATTATATTTAACATAATTGCACTCCACAGTAACACGCAAAATTTTTTTAGCAACTTATGAATGCACAGTATATTTATACTACTGTAGAGTAAAATGCGAATTACAAACAGTCGAAGCCAAGTCGGGTGGTGGTGGTACTTCGTCGGTCTATAGTTCCATGCCAATTTTTAAAAAGTGGGTAGAAATTAGAAATAGTAGGTATATAGTTTCGGAGTCGCACTATTAATTATAGTACTCTAGCATTGCTAACTTAGGAGATTGTATGGTGTCTATGCATGTACATACTTTTCTGATCATAAATATAATGAAGGATGTATTTTATGGACAATATGAAATCTTACATCTAACAAGCCTTTATTTCCAAAGAAGGACAAGTCCAATTGGCTCCTTAAGCTGAATGGTAGTGCTAACGGTCTATGCTGGGCATGCAATATGCTCCCTACTAGGCCGCATGGATGTATCCTTCTTTAGAATCCGACGCTACAATGTCGACTGAGAGTAAGCTAATAATGATACTATTATCCGAGAATCTACCAAGCGAAATATGGTTTCTTTCCAAGCAGGATGAAATATAAAAGAGTAGAGAGAAAGTAATAATTTTATTACACTGTTACCTACAACTTACACTGTTGCCATTAAGACACAGTAAAATATAAACACTTTTTAAGTATTACTATACACATATATTACGGGTTATTCTAATAATAATGAAAGTATTTTGAAATGTCCGGAGCATTCGGTACTAATTCTAAAGTGTATAAATATGATTATGGGCAATACGATTATAGATCCACGTATTGTAGCTACAACAATTTCTTTTTTAATCGTGGATAGTAAACCAAATTCTTTTCGAAAATTTTCTAAGAAGGATGGTAGAGTTCCTCTTGCACCAATTAAGAAACCAATGACTTCAATACTGAGAAGAGAATATTTCTCTTTGAAGAATGGAATGAACGGATCATAGATTGCCTTCTTTTCTCGATTAAACTTCATCCGCTTGATCTAAACCTGTCTTAAATCTGATTGTAGGATCATAATGGAATCAAAATACTGTGTCTGTCAATGACTGATTTTACAATTGAATTACAGTTGGATTTGAATTCTTCAAATATTGCGTTGAATATTTTGAAAACTACGAGGGAGGGGGAATGATGGATCAAAGGAGAAATTTCACAGACAAGTCTGTCTGAGAAGTAATTAAATTTATATAGAAGAGTATAGAAGTATACCTACAATAATAAATAGCAATTTTATCTGTATTTCATGTTTTCCCGTTGTGTTTCATGTTGTGCGGAAATTTTTTGTGTAAAGACTTACACAACCTACCAATGACAGGACTAAAATACCAATATAGCCCAACTTTGACTTTGTCTTCGTGCCCCAAATTGGCTTCGGATTTGGATTGTGGATTGAAGTATCGGAAAGTCACTAGCATGCTCTGCTGAACAGTGCCACTACCAATATTCAGTATCAGCATCAGTAGCCAGTAGTATATAGCTCCAACTATCAACTGCAGTCTGCAGTAGCAGCAACAACAACTTACACGGGAAGAAACAGATGTATTATTTCGTTCATTGACAACGCTATTGCTACTAGTTAATTAATCACAAGAAGTAGCTTGGTGGATTTGCGAATGCTTCAGTCTAAAGTATTGCATTTGGGTCAAATTTAAGTAGTACTAGTAATCCTTCTTATCCTTGAGGATTTTTTTGGACGTCCACAACTTCGTATTATATTTTGCCTCAATTACTTATGGTGTAATTGTTTGCAGTATTTACA
>JAAXYX010003992.1:0-13132 GCA_036851915.1 Ptenothrix huangshanensis | reverse complement strand
TTTTTTTCCGTGTAAATTTAAAAAATAATGGCTCGTTTTTGTGTTTTAAAAAACTGAATCTCTTTCATACGCATTTTTAAAAAATGCGCCTTTTTCGTGCAAATGTAAAATCCTACAGTTTATTTGAAAAAATCCTTTATAGGGCTAACCTACGTGACCTACGCCTAGTTTCGCTACTAACTCCTCTAGTGCAACGCAAGTGGTAGGGTGGCTTGACTTGGATAAAAAATCCGGAAATGTGGAAGATATTGAGCACATGGAGACAGGAGAAAGGAATTGGAAGATGCGAAAGATAAAGATGACTTTCTTCGATTGACTTGACGCACACTGGCATCACATCCCACATCAGATGCACTTGCCACAAACGGTATCCCTTACATTTCCAATGACACCCTTTCATTTTCCCTCGCCATTTACAAATTCACTCTCTTAGTCTTTCTCAGTTTTAAAACACCATCTCAGCATTCACGCGTAGAAATCCTTTATGATCTTTAACAACTCCTAATTCCGAATACAGATAGACGTCATTTACAAAGAATGCACATGGTTCGCAGCCGTTAGATAATTATGGAGTATTGAAGGAATTGAGGGAGGGAGTAAGTTTTACAGCTTTCTAGTTCTCTATCGGTATACATATGAAGCTACTCTAGTAGTCCCTCCGCTCTATAACTTTAATCCATGCTTAGCTACTGTTCCCTTCTCAAGCACTACACTCGTTCTCCCCAGTAAAAATGAGGGTTGTGGAATAAATTTGATGGAACTTTGACAAATGAGAGCCATTTGAATGGAGAGGAGGTAATAATGGCTTGTAAATCGAAATCAGTTGGTCGGAATTGGTTAGTAGTTGAGGTATTGGTGTTAGAGAAAAGGAAAATATTTTGTAAGAAATTCCACTAGTAAATTGGTTGGCTCGGATTTCCCATGGGAGACCAATTCCCGAGTAAAAGTTTGTCTGGAAGCAAAGCACCACAAGCTCTTCCGATAGAACCGATAGACATGTACCTACCTATACATCTGTAGAGCGGTTCACATAAGAGTTGTGAGTGGAGACGGATACACTTGCAGACAGACTGCTCACTTGTAGGTACACCATCCATCTACAAACAAAAAGGCACATGGAAGCACAGACTAACGTAAGTGCTTACACTTGTACACCTACTTTCACATGAGAATCACAATACTTGCTTCCAAGGACATGGCAACGGAACTGCTCAAATTGAAGACAGGGAGCAAATTTCGCTTTAGCTTTCGTTTTGGCTTCTCTATACAAACTCGACACGAGGACGAGGACAAGGACAAGGCGAGACGTATGAGATAACTGATTGGGAGTAAGTGCTTATGCTACTGGGCAGGTAGTTGGAGTGCACCAGAACGAGGACCAGGACCAGACCAGCATCAGTCATTTCTCTCTCCTCATCAGGGCCGTACCTGGGGTGGATGCTTGGGTGCTCAAGCACCCCCAAAAATTTGGAAATATTCCCTTTTTCAAAAATTGTTGATTGGAAAAAGTGGACCTATTCAAGTTAATTAAAAAAAAGTTGTACCTTTTCTAATTAAAAAAAGTGGACCTTTTCAAAAGAGTGTTAACAAAAAAAAAGAAACTTATTGAGGAAACGTTGATTTTAAAAAATTGACGTTTTCGAAAAGCATTAATTTTAAAAAATGGGTCTTTTTGAGAAAGCGTTTTAGAAAATGAACCTTTTGTGAAAGCGTTAATTTAAAAAATGGACCTTTTTAAAAAACGCTAATTTTAAAAAATGGACCTTTTTGAAAAAGCGTTAATTTTAAAAAAAATGGACGTTTTCGAAAAGCATTAATTTTAAAAAATGGGCCTTTTTGAGAAAGCGTTAATTTAGAAAATGAACCTTTTGTGAAAGCGTTAATTTAAAAAATGTACCTTTTTAAAAAAACGTTAATTTTAAAAAATGGACCTTTTTGAAAAAGCGTTAATTTTAAAAAAAAATGGACGTTTTTGAAAAGCGTTAATTAAAAAAATGGACCTTTTGAGAAAGCGTTAATTTTAAAAAATTGGTCTTTTCAAAAAGTGAAAATTGAAAAAATGGCCCTTTCAAAAATCGTTACTTGAAAAAACTACACCCTTTTGAAATGTGTAAAATAGAAAATTTATATCTTGTGAAAAAGTGTCACTAATAAAAATTGTACATTTTAAAAAAATGTCTACTTGGAACATGAAACTTTCCAAGTGTTAATTAGAAAAAATCGTTGTAAAAAATTACACAGCCCCCTCCTCCGAAATTCAGTGGCAGGTACGCCCCTGTTCCTCATAACTTCCTTCGCCATCCCATTCACTCCAGCTTCATCCTGCAATCCCGGTCTATTCTCTTTGCACCGAAGAGAAATAGCGAAAAAGTGAAATACCAAAGTGGTAAATTGGGAAGACGGGGAAAGGCGAGGAAGGAAGGAAGAAAGGGCATTGGGAAAGTTTTGCTAGTATTTTTGCCTGACTGGGAAAAGTCCAAACATTTTCCATGTCGTGTCTTGTGGTCTATTATGAGACGACAATGAGTTGCTATCAACTCTCCTCTCACTTGTATTATTCACTAGATTTGCGACCAATTTCTTCCCTTCCCCACTGCAGCTGTCCCTATACATATACACATGTATACTCACTTCCCTCTTTCCCTGGACTATCCACCCCAGCTTATACATATAAGCTTTTGCATTCCTCTAAACTTGCATCTTATGCCAGTAGCCTCCCACCTTAACCTCGGACTCGGACTACACTTTGCTCAAGGCTCATTTAAAATGAACCGCTACCATTAGATTTCAAGAATTGACATTGACTTGGAGTTTGAATTGAACTGGAAGGCGGACAGGCACGACTGTAATCGCTCCTTCGTCAATTTACCATCCTCCTCCGCCCGACTCTCACTACGGGCTAACGATAAACAAGAATAATAAGCGCATTTATCCCTCTAACATACGGAACATACCTACTCTTTGAAGAAGGCAAGGTGAACCTGAACAGAAACAGCAGTCATTCATAATCAACAAGATAATGAGTGCATAAATAAAAAACACAGTCGTTTTTCTCCCCTCCTCATTCTTTATTCACACCAAGTCCAATTTGAATTTCAAGGGAATTTGTGACAATACCTTGTTTGTGCAAAGTCGTATAGAAGCAAATTAAGGCCAAACACTGTTCCTGTTCCTTGTTTACCACATATTATAGCAACTTGCAATTATTAGAGATGTGAGCATCGAGGGAAATTCGAGGTCTCGAATACTATGTACATATTATCGAAAATAAAGTGAAATCAAAAAATCCGAATCCATAAATTCATCTTCAACAAATTTTTATATGTACTTAAAACGGCTGAAAAAAAATTTGTTTTTGAGACTCTTGTGTCCCGAGACTTGCATCTCTGCATACTTGCAATCCAGAAAAAAATTTAAGGAAGGAGATTTGGTTGGACTAAACATTAATAAATGAAAGACACTTGATTCAGAAAGCACAACTAGAGAGACGATACGATAGATGCGATGCGATGCGATACGATGCGATGAAATAATAAAGATTGGATTGAATTCCGTTTGGTTTGAATAGGTACATTGACTTGGACTTGACATTTCTGTCATGTTTGAGAATTCGTCCTTGGCACTGCACTGCATGCCTTTGCACATTCCTAGAAATCCTCGGATCTATCTCTAGCCTACATTTCACAGAATCACTTGAGCATCTGCTCAAAAGAGACGAAACGATAGACGGATACTATAAGAGGCTGTGAAGTGACTGAGAAGAGGATTTATTGACTTGATCATCTGACCACTGCATGGTAGTGGCAGTTAACATTCAGCTTCCAACTCCAACCTTGGGGTCATCGTTAGACTAGACACCGCAACGGCACATCTAAATCCAGTTTCCAGCTCGAAATGGATCCCACTACTAGCCACTCTACTAGAAAGGACCACAGAGAGTGGATTCTTAAGCCACTGAATGCATTCCAACCACTAACCGTGTCGTTATGTCTTCGATCTCGATCCCATCCCAATCCTATGCTTCCGACGACTGATTTACTCCGTTAGAAAGCAGAAAGTGAGAGTGCGAATATAAAGGAGGGCGATTCTGTGACTCAGTCTGGCGATGAGTCTCTTTGGCCTGTTTCTGTGTCTGTTGCTGTTTCTGTTTCTGTTTCTGTGCCATGGTTGGGCTAGGAGTCCCGTGTGCTTCTCCGGTTGGATTTGGACTCGGTGTAAAAAGCTGGCGAAAGAGAAAAACGTGAGACGTGTGTGGAAAGTAAAAGAGTTGGTTGCATAATGCATGGAGGTGCTGGGAGTGGAGTGGGATAGAATCCTGCTGGGACTTTTCAGGCACTGATCCTCTGGGATAACTCCTTACATCCCGTCCATGCATTTCCCACTCATGTTTTACAAGACACTGGAGAAATGGCTCTGACACCAGTTGCCTACTAAAGGTTTCCCATGGCACCAGTACAAATTGCAACGCTATCATCTCACTCTCTACTCAAATTCTCAACGAGCTTCGCGCCTCTGTCTTTCTTCTCTCTGTCCGACTCACTGCCTGTCTCTCTTTCTCTCTCTCTCCCGACATTCCATGCATAATAATGTGCTCTGTCTCCTTCCTCACATATCTTCACACACCCACAGCATCTTCAACTACAACTACAAGCAAAAGTCATAGTCATAGCCATAGTCACAACCATAGCCATACAACTATCAGCTAAGGACCATACCATGACCATAACCGATCATAAAACACTCTACTTATAGCTACGGATTTAGATACATTGGATAGAATGAGTAAATGTAGGGCAGGTAGCTTTTCCTCGCGCCTCAAACTCCGCACAAACTTGGACAACTCAACTCAGGGATGATCTGCTCATCCTGGAATTCCCCAATTTGGCAAAGGAATTGAGATGACATGAAGGCGACGGGTGAAAACAGCGAGACTGACGGCACGTTTAGTCCAAATTCCACACAGATATTACAGACAGTAGGTCCATGGACTCTTATACAAGTTTTACCTACCTACTACATAATAATATACACTGTAGCTTTGACATAAGCGTAGTCTCATCGTCAGTCCTGTAAGCGGAGGATTTGGAAGGAGCTTAAAATGTGCGTGTCAACGGGAACGCGGATGAGAAGAGAAGAGAAGAGAAGCATGGGATGGATGAATGGATGCCATGGGGAGAATGAGAGAGAGAGAGAGAGAGAGAGAAATGAAGAGAAAGCTCAGGCCCATCTCAACCGCAACCAACTGCACAGCATTGCATTTGGGTAACAAGTCACACAAGTCTTGAGTCAGTTGGAGGCAGACGAGGATTTGGGATTGTTGTGTTTCTGTCTTCTACTAGAATCTCGTGCGGGATATGAAAAATGTCAAGGATGGAAGAGAAATATTGCTTATTTCCGGCTTTTAATGACTTCATTTCCACTTCATTATGGCCATCAGGCATTTTAATTGAGGCAAGTCAATGGAGTTGATGTTCTCACCATCATTCCCTCTCAATGGCGATAATCGAGTCATAGCATAACATAACATAACAAAACATAACAAGGAGAAGCAAAGGGTCTTCAAGATGTTCCATTGCGTCAAGCCACGTCAAGAAATGACAAGACGGGATTTTCATCTCGTGATTTTGTTTTCCCAACTGTTTGATTGCTTCTTCCCTCTCCAACTGACTCTTTGAGAAGGACACCCCACGCTACATATCTATTTACATATGCAGGTGATCTGATCAATTCCCTGAATCTGATGCAGGAATTCCTTGGCCGACAAAAGACAGTCTAGAGAGAGAGAGAGAGATGCTTTTCTCTGGTGGGAAGGGTGGAAGGGGACGGAAAGGAGGGTGTATGTAGTGCATGTGTGGTGGCGTGGGGAAGCGAGGAAAGGTGGAAGGATGGTGTGAATGGTGGCAAGTGCGCGATTGAAGGTCTGAATGTGTCAAGTGAATGAAAGAGAAAGTGGAAGTGGGTGGTTGGAAGGTAGAGGAAAAGGACGGAGGCGTGCTCGTGCTGTCTACTCTACTCCTCGGCTCGATCCACATGACTCTTTTACTGTTATATTTATAGAAACGGCACAAGTTAAACGAGTAAGATGAGGCATTATCGTAAATGGGAGATGAGCAGGAGCAGAGGGAGACGATGATGTTGTGAACGTGTGTAATGGGATTGTGTGGCGAGGAAGTTGATGCGGATCAGGAAGGAGTCTTGGAAATAGGAAAAACGAATCCGAATCCGAATCCAAATGCAAGAGTTGCTCCAAGCCCACGCCAATAATCCTCTCGATGATGTCCACGATGAAGTGCTTTAGTGACCCGAACCCAGTCAGTTTAAGGAGGATTAGGAAGAGCAACTGCTCCCCATTAGACTTGTATAGGTAAGTCCTAGGCAGGGAAGATCGCACTTCTCTCCAGAGACCCTCCACTTACAATTCCAGGTGCTCTCCCTTTTCCACCTTCTCTCCTTCACATTTTCACTCCTGGCTCTTTCTCCCCGTTCAGTTCCTCTTCCTTCGCCCTTTACTTCCTTCATATGATTCTTACATGCGTATAATTCCCTGGCCTGGCCTTCTTTCCTTCCTACCTGCCAACGGAACGGACTCGAAGGGAAGAAGGCGAGGGGTGAAAGTCAAGCAGTCAGCTCTTGTCTCAACTTACGATTAGTCCAGTTAGACTATCTGTACCTACCTACATAGGCAACGAGGAGAAGAATGAAGACTAAGGAGCAAAAAGACACAAGTCAAGTGACACGAGATGCGTAAATCGAAAATCATAAGAAATGAGCATAGTTGAGTGAGAAAGGAGCGAGGGAGACGGAACTGTAGAGCAGGACAGGAGAGCTTTGCGTTGTGGAGAGTTGGGTCGTTGGGTCGTTCGGTGTGCGAGTCTAATGGAATACTAAATGAGAAGTAATTAGGAAAAGTAAGCAGGGAAACGGTACAGGATTCTGCATAAAAGCTATGCAATGATCTTCTATAAGAGCGAAAGCCAAGCCAAATGTCAGCGCAAGATGAGCAAAAGGAGATTGGGGAGAAATGGACTTTCATCATTGTCCCCCAAACGTTCCTTTCTCTTTCTTTCTCTTTTCTATTTCTATTCTCCTTTCACTTCCCTTCCCTTCCCTTCCCTTCTCTCCATGTGTCTACATTACAATTCTTGTCTAAATTCTACATGATGCTTTCTCACTTTCTCCAGATTCGCCTCGCTTCCCTTTCCTGCTCCTTCCTTAATGTCGTCTTTGCCTTTCCTCTTCCCTTCCAGCAGCCGTCTGGCTTTGCTTTGCTTTTCTTTCCTTTGCTTGGCTTGGCCTGGTCTCATTCTCGTTTGGCTCTCGTTTCCATCTGCTCAACTCTTCTCGTCGCTTCTTTAACTCCCTCATCACATGGTCCGATGGGCGGTTAGAGGGAAAGAAAATGTCGCCACATCACTGTTATTATTATTGTCTTCGGTGGTGCAATTAAATGATGAATATTTTGTGCTGCTTTACCTCAACTCCTCGACTAGTCTCGTCTATCTTGCTCCTTTTCTCCCTTCTCCCTCAACTTCCTTTCCTCTTCTCCCTCACAGCTGAAAGCACACACATTCATTTCCACTCCCAATCAGCACACACGGAATCTTGTCCTCCCTCCTCCCCCTCAGTCAACCTTACTTTGATCTACCATCGACTTTTGATTTATTTTCTTCATTTCAATTGACGCATGCATTGCTACGGAGAGTCAAGAATCACACTTGAATTCCACTCACAAGGCAATTAAGCACTGGGTACAGACAGATACAGTCAGGAACATACATACATACATAAGCTTCGAATTAAGATTCAAAACTCAAATCTCTCCTTCCTCATCTATTGGTCTATTGGTATATGTACAAACCAAAGGAAAGCAAAGAGACTAAGAGCTGTACTTTCAAGGTAACTATTTGCTCAACGAGATTTCCTTACAACCCTTCGAGTCACATGTTCACAAATTCCACATTTCCACCCATACATTTGTCATAAGTCATAATGTCCTCCATTCAAATATTAACTCCCCACCAAATTTAAAGAGACAGACAAATCCTCACCTGACTCTGACTTGATTAAAAGTGTGCTGTCAAACTCAGCATAAGTTACACAGGGTTGGACTAAAAAATGTCCATTTTAAATATTTACCACATACTTAATTACATGGAGGAAATTTAGCATGGTTGCCATTGGCAAGGAAGGGAGAGAGAACAAAAAATCTTTTTTAATTGCTGTTTTATCTGTAGAGCCGAAAGAAAATCAACGTTTCTTAACCGTGCCTGCAGACAGGTACTGACAATGAGATGAGATGGCAGATGACAGAAGTCAGAGTGGGAGTAAAGTTGTGATTTCAACCTCAAACTTTCGTTCCATCTCCATCTAATTGGTAATTATTTAAGAGATTCTAGAATGACGGTGTGGTGGTGTGGTGTGGTGGTGACAGTGTATTGTCATTGACTCATGAATATTTAGAACACGAACATTTGTTCCATGCCAGGCCAGGCCAGGGCTGCATCATTTTTTGTTTTGTCTTTTGTCTCATCACTCTCTTGTTCGTTATCGTTGCTGTAGCATAATCAGTGGTAATGAGATGAGTATTATTATTGTGACGCTGTATGTGTGTATGTGTACTTGATGAAAGCAAAGTAGATTGCCAAGAATTTATTAGACCACCGGAGCAATAATCAAGCTTACCTATATTTATATAGTCATAGAATTTGGAATGGATGTACATCGTACATCGTACATCGTACATACTCCAGATTCTCGTAAACCTGGACTTGATTTAGTATTAACCGAGTCAGTCTCGGTAGGTACTTTGTTGTTTGTGCACACGTTCCGCTCTGCTTACATTTCTAATCCTGCTTCAACTTCATTCCAGTCCAATCTCCAGAACAATGTTTCATCTTTGCCTAATCAGTCACCTGTCATCTCCCTACCTCATACTCCTCGGCCTCAAAATAGTGTTATTTCTACACTATGTGTACAAGTAGAAAATTACCATCGGATTCATATGTATATGCAAACTAAATTAAATTTGAAATCTCTGTGCGAAAATGAGTTTACTTGATTTTCTCCCATCCTCATCCTATTTCTCAGCATCCCTTAAATCCCACAATAAAATCTTTTTCATGGGTCAAAATTCAAAAATGCTCTATTAAAAATTTTCATAGGAAAAAGTAATTTATTTATTAGTAATTTAATTTTCATAACATGAACGCATTTTTTATTAGTGACTTTGATTTGAGCATGGTTGGTAAATTCTAATAAAGAAACTTAACTTGTAAGTTCTCTCTCTATGTAAAGAGGGAATGGTGACAAGTAAGTAAGTAACTCGCGATTTGACTGTTATAATCTTTTTCCCAATACAACAAAATACAAGGCAAATCTCGTTATGGGTGTACACAGGGAGATGAAGTTGATGTTTGGAAGGTCTTGATTAGCTCCGTTTGTCATTGATTTTCTCGTGGAAGAGATACGGAGGAAGAGAACATTGAATGGATTAAATGTTGAAGAAAAGTTTATTTACCCATATCAAGACTCACGTCAGTTGCGTTACAACAGAAAACATTCAAGGACGCCCCTTTGGGAATCTCTCATCTTAATGGCATGTCATTAGTTCCGGATCATTATTTCAATCCTCATTTCTTTTTCCTTTCGGCCTCCTTTGCATTCTCCCATTGCATTCCACCATGTCCCACCATTTGTCTCCTCAATCAGATCAACTTTTTTGACATTCCTGATACACTTTTCTCAGACATCCTTTCTCTGCCTCCATCCAAATTTTATTGTACCTTCGTAGGTAAATTCCTCACCGCATATGCATACACACATGCATCCCATACCAAAAAATAAGAATTGACCGTGTCTACTTTTACAATGCATTCCCCATCGTCAAACCTCCAGCTGTATGGAGTAGGTATGGAGGAATATCGTAAAATCAAGGAAACAATCGTCATCACAATATCTTTCCGCTATGCCATGGCATGGCATGGCATGGTATGGCATGGGGGAGTTTTATGACTGCAACTTTCCCTTGTAACAAGATGTAAAAGTTGGAAAGTGGTGAACAAGTATGAGCTCTCCACTCTATGTACTTGGAGCTGGTCTGGTACTGGTGTCCTATACATTGTGCATGGATGTGGTAGTGGAAGATTTTATTTTGAAATCAAAGCCATTGAGGGAATTTGATTGCTCGTGATAGGATGGGATGATGAGATGATGAGGTGATGGGAAGAAGGAGATGATGTTATGTTGATGCTCCAGGTAATGACAAGGATGATGAGGAGAAAGACGTAAAGAGGTGAATTATGAGCAAGTATTGCAAGCATTGCCTGGGGTGGAAGTGGAAGACGGTATCCACATGTTTAGAGAGAGAAAGAGAGAAAGAGAGAAAGAGAGAAGGAGAAATATAGACAGTCGGTGGGCAGGGAGGGAGAAGAGGGAAGGAAAGTAATTTGGTTTTGTTCGGTTGTGTTCGGTTTGACTTTGCTTGGTTTGGTGTGGAAGGGAGGTGTTGGTGCTGGGCAGAGAAATCTTTGAAAAAAGAAGGAAAGGGGAAAGTACGCACTAAGGTGTGTGAACTATAAAGAAACTTTATTAAGTTTGGAAATGCTCAAGAACGGTTTCAATTTGTTCCGCTTGTCACTTGGAACATGATGAAAAACAAGCAAAATGGCCTTTCTTTTTCTTGGGGAATATCCTCGAGAAGAACTTGTCTTACTCTTGTCAATGTTTATAACCACCAAACCTGAACATATTGCCGGCCATTACTTCCCACATGAAACAGGTTCAAATATCCCATTTCGTCTCCCTTTTTTCGCTAGAATGGGCGACTTTCTGCATCTATTCTCTGCATTTACTTTCCTTTAATACAGTGCACAGTGCACTCTCTTGCTTTCTCCCTTTCCCTCTACGCTTTCCCTCCCTTCCTCTTTTCTCTCCCCTCTCCCTCTCCATCTCCATCTCCATCTCCTTTCGCTCAAACGGTATCCAACCCAACCAACTTTTCAACTTTTCACGACTCTTCTCATTTATTCCACACCTTTCCGTCATGCTCCAATCCTTCCCAGCTAAAATCTTACACTCATTTGTCTACATCTAGGAGGTCGAGGAAAAACAAGTTTTACTTTGGCTTCCAGCTATCCGCAATTGGTGACAGAAAAAACTCCCAAATTCCACGATGCACAAGACAAGCACCTACATACCTACATAGAACGAGCATAAGGGCAAGGGTATATATTTCCACATTTCTCCCAGTCCCATTTCTATTCTCACACACAGTCAACTTCCCCCTGAAACACATGCACATGTTTCTCCTCTTGTTCATGTTCATGAATTCAGGCACCGTGAAGGATTACGAATAGGGAATTTCTCCTTGAATCACTCTTGCTCCTTTCCCGTCTCTCTCTCTCTCTCACTCTCAACTTCTTTCCTTCTCGAAACACAACATGTACCCTTAATTAATTTTTTCCCAAATGATATTTAATTCATAGATGTCTGTAGTGACGTACAAATAATGAAGGTAGGGGAAGAGGCATAAATATATCACTGGGGGAGAACGTAGGAAACATGTGTTAATTTGGCGTTGGTGCTTTGACTGGTGCCAAGCCAATACTTGCCCAGGGTTGCTCCGTGCTCTCAAGGAATTCCATGAATTCTCCCCACATATTGGCGATATACATAAAATATCGTATCGTATCGTATCGAGTGAGGTGCGGAGTGGGAAGAATCTCGGGGTCTATTGCTAGACGAACAGGAAAACGAAAGGAAGCATGGGATGCATCATGCTACAGACTACAGATAGCAATGCAATGGTAAATGAATGAAGGAAGATACCGGGGAAGGGGTCACGAAATCGTCTCAAGGCCTTTCTCTTTCTGTGCCTATATACCTACGGATGGTGATGGTGATGGTGTGGTAGGTAGTTAAGTAGTGTGAAAGAAGAGCGAGGTGGAAGACGTAGTAGGATGTAGGAGGAGAGGTAAATGTGGACGAGGAGGAGGAAAAAGGCTGTGAAAAGTGATGGAGATGGGGAAAGGTGCAAAGGTAATTACAGAATAGGAGAATTTATATGCGAACCAAGACGGATCAAGAGCCATTAATGGCTGGTAAAAAGAAGGTGGAAAAGGTAGGATCAGAGCTAATTATCAGGAGCAAGAAAGATAGCTGACAGAGGAGGAAAACCAGTTCTGGGTGTTTCACAGGGCAATTGAGGTCGAATTACACTTACACAGCCACTCAACACCACACCACCCAACGTCCCGAGACATGTGAACCGATGCCCGTTAACATATTTTGACTTCCCTTCCTTCCTTCCTTCCTCCACTACTCTAAATGTCCCTGTACAAAAGACTACACTTACACTTCCACTCACTTCCTACCTTCCTCTTCCCACTTCCCCAAAAATTCCCTCCACACTCTCCCACAACTCACCACCAAAACCCGAGTGAAAAGGCAAACCTGCCTTTTCAAAAAGCCCGAGGAAGATACACCCTAACTATTTCCAAGATAACCACATTTTCTGTGGTGGCTGGAGAAGTTGCAGTGAGTAGCCATACCACACTACAAAGTACTACAGTACAAAGTACAAAGTACAGCTACAAGGTAATAGTAAGCCAAAGCCAAAGCCAAAGCCAAAGTCATCTACTACCAAACTACCTACTCCAAGTAGGAAACTACCACCCTGGCAAAGTCCAGTGGCAATCTATGAGGCCGACAAGATCGGCGGAAGGTGAAAGCATAGGGATAGGAGAAAAAATAATCGGGAAGGAAGGAGGAATGAAATTCGAATGGAGGGAGCTGAGGATTGTCATGTAGTGATGAGTTCTCTCAAAGTCTGACTGTGAGGAGAGGAGGTGGAAGAAGAACTTGTTCTGAACAAAGACTGCAATGTCAATGGCAATGGCAATGGCAATGGCATTGGTACAGGACCCGAGAAGCCTGATGGAGTCAGATAAAGTTTTTCGTCAATCCCAACTTTAAGTCGTGGTATCAACTGCGAACAGACAGACTTTGAGAGAAGTGAGCGATTTTAGGTTTTCATGGATAAATGGAGATTGCAAGTGTTGGCTGGAGAATTAGACCAAGAGAGAGAGAGAGAGAGAGAGAGAGAGAGAGAGAGAGAGAGAGAGAGAGAGAGAGA
>JAAXYX010003991.1:0-13134 GCA_036851915.1 Ptenothrix huangshanensis | reverse complement strand
TCATTGTTTTCGAGTTGAACTAAAAATTTACTTTCAATTTAAAATATCCAGTGTAAACTGAGCAGCATAATACTGTACTACAACCTTGCACTTGCACAATAGTTCCTACATATATTCACACAGTCTACATTACATAGGCAGACTTTCATTTGCAAATTTTCCAGGGAAAAGTAACCTTAATAATCAAATCAATTTATAGAAAATTACATTAATTGCCCCCTGAGCATGCATGTAGTATTAAAGCCCCACCGGACAAGGCTAAAAATTCCATTCTAGAGTCTAGTGCCGAGCCGAAAAAGAGCTTATAATAAGTCAGAGATAGTCTTTAGTATCCCCTCCGCCAAATGGATGTTTAGTAGTGAGGAATTTTCGTATTATCGAATTTGGTGTTTTCACAATATACGTAATGATATACATCGGTGATTTGGTATTAATGTGTGGAAAAGCTGTGGTAAGGGAGCCTTGAGGTGGGGAAGGGGAAAGGGAAGGGGAAGGAAAAGTTGAACTTGAGAGGAAGAGAGAGAGAGCGGAGAGGGGGGGGAGAAAGAGCGAGCGAGAGAAAGAGTGGGAGAGAGAGAGCAGAGTCGAGATAAAATATGAAAATCTCACGAGTATTTTAATGCTCCCTGTAGAGCGTTGGTCCAGATGACGACGGATTTATCTGATCCACCGGTAGCAAATCTCTTACCATCAAAAGCATAGGCACAGCAGTAAACAGTCCCCTTGTGGCCTGTAATAGTCACATTTACACAGAAAATGATGCTAACGACTCCTCTTATTATATTCAATTTATGAGAACAGTGGATGCTGAGCATCATGAGCAAAGAAACATGAAATATTGATTGTGAGTTTGCGAGAAGAGAGTAGACGTAGACACTAAGAGAGCAGCAGCGGTAGCTGTGTACCTACTACAACTACATGATATGTATGTATGTATGTTTGTTGGTACATACAACCACCCTGCACGAGTCTAGTCTACAGTCTACAAGCTTCTCTGTTCCCTATAGGTATTCTCGACTCTACAAGGAACCATTTGTTTGTGCGTCTAATTCCACTCGGGAGTTTCGAAATTCCATATTCTATGTCTATAGTGATGCTCTCTACAAGAACAAGATGCGAATTATCATAGAATGAATGGAGAAATGAGAAACGAGCAAGAGAAGGAGAAAGGGAGTAACATCGTACTACAAGACCTTTTAATGCTTGGACAACAGTCCCTTCGGCAACATTGATCACGAGAATACGCAAACCGACAGCAGCAATCATTTGAGTCCCATCCGGAGAGAAGCAGACATCATACACACTGAAATTTTCATAGAAAATCAACCTCATATTATTTATACTTGTCATGTCATGTCATACCATGCCTTGTCACGCCTTTACATTCTTTTCCTTTGTTTTCCTTTGTTTCATCCCCATCCCTACAGCTTTATACAGGAACTAAAGGTGCCTACATACATACATACATCGGCAATCGGCAAACAGAGATTACCATGCCATGTAGAACCATAAGGAACGTTGAATATCAATGCACCTTTACATTCCCAGTTCCAGATTAGCCAGCAAATTAATGTAATGACCTCGTAAGGTTCAAAGACCAATTCAGATTTTACGTAGTGGAAAAAGAAACTAGTTAAAATTCTAGTCACGGAGAAAACAATCAAGGAGTAATTGATACTAGACTAGAGTACAAAACAATACGAGAGTTGAGATAGCTGTAGGTAATAGTGCATTTGTTTATCTGCAGTTAAAAAAATCAATAGGAGAGAACACAAGTAGGGATAAGAAAAAAAATGAAAATTACGTGTCCTCCTGTACCTACCAATTATCTCCGTTGTCCGGAAAGTTAATTTTTTCAACCCATAGCATGGACGTCCTCATGGTGCTTTCGATTTCACTCTCGCCACTTCAGTATCTAATGTAATGTAAGTGTAGCACAATCGTGAGTGTGAGTGCTGGTCCTGGTCCTGGTCCTGGTCCTAGTCCTGGCTGTGGATCTAGTAGGGGATCTGGATCCCAATGTAGATTTCCAAGGGAAGTGGATCTGGTTACAGTTGGAAAGTAGGTCACAATCTCACGACACAGAAAATCAATGATCCTTTACTCTGCAAAGCAATTATTGTAAGTGTGACTTCATTAGTTCAATTTGTTGAATAGAAGCGCAAAAAATCAAGTTAATGTTCATTGGTGATACCGCAACCAAATGCCAAATATAATACAGCTTAATTTACGTACCTACAGATGTTCTTTTCCCTGCTTTCCTAATTGAAAGATCTTCCTAAAGATAGAGATACAGCAGGGAATATCTTTACAGACTTTACACAGAGTTTTTTTTACACAGGTTTCCCTTATGCTAGGTTGGTTTTGGTTTTTATATGTATCTGGCGAGCATACTTTGGCTAACCTTCCGGATTTTTTAGCATGCAAAATGCTACTTATTTGCATGAATTTCTACTTTTGCATTCTAAAAGGTATACCACGGTCGCTATGAAACCCAATTTAGTTTTGTAGAATTGTAGGATTGTAAAAATCACTATGGCAATTTTTCCAACTTGTATTTTACAAACTGAATTTTTGAGTACACCCAATAAATTTGATTTTGTAAAATCTTCTTCCTTCATTTTAGTAGTAAACGAAGTTAATAATCCAGGGGCTCAACTTTCAATTTCGATGCTGTTCACTAGCACCCCGAAATCTCAGGAAAAAATCTGATTCAGTGAGTCATTACAATTTGCAATTTATTCGACTAAATGCAATTAAACGAAGTTTTGTAGATTGTAAAAATAATTCACATCGCCATAGTAATATTTACATTTCTACAAAGCTGAAACGCATTTACTCCGACGAGGGTATACCTCTATGTAGGTATTTAGTTTTCAATTCTAACAAACATAATTTACCCCTTTTGTAAAAGTGGTTTGTCACACTCTATTTTTTTCAAATGGTAACTAATTAGGACTTCTACTATGAAAATAGGACGTGAATTTCGGCTTTCTACATTTTCTCCAAGATTTGATAGGAAGATATGAGTCGGAAGGTGAATTGAAAGGCATTTCCCCCGCAAACAAATATACTAATAACATGTTTGGCACCTTCAACGATTTCCATGCATTAATCAACACATATCCAGAAAAAAACCAAAGCCATGTAAATACCTAAATACTTCTCACTTCTTACGACTTGCTTTATATATTTTCTACTATACACCATGAAATATAAAAAGAACCTTGAAGAAGCTGAATCGACCATTTAAAATGACATTATACGAGACACGAGATTGCATTTTAAAAGTAACAGCTGCAGTTTTCCTTTCCTCCAACTCCCTCAAAACTCGAACAAGGAGGAAGAAGAAGGAAGGATAACAAAGCTGATCATTTAAGGGCTTTAGGATTTTCCACTTTTAGGTAGAGTAGCTACTAGTCACATGCATCTCTCTATGCATGTATGTACCTACTTAAGTTCGTATGCTCTTGTGCTTACAATAATGCAATGGAAATGGAGACGAAGCGAAGCTACTTTAAATTATTTCTCATTTGTACAGCATTTGTACACATAGGTATTTATACAAAGATACTGACGCATCCCACTTTTTCGTTGGAAAGTGCAGGAAAATTAACGTTATTGTTACAGATGTGCCCATTAATTTAACCTTTGTTTTTCTACTTCATTTTGAACATGAGCGTGAGCGCGAGCATGAGGCGAGCCACTCGCCAGTCAACTTATTGTTTCCCTCTTTTGTTTCTCTCGTTGTCTGCTCTGTCTCTTCTCTTCTCCACTCTGCATTCTCTTCCTCGACGCGATAGTTAGCCTATGAAGAGTACACACACACACACACACACATACTACCAACCTAGTATAGCCAAGGTATAGAAACCGAAAACTGAAACTAAGGAAGTGAGGAGAATGGCAGAAAGTAGGAGATTAGAAGCATTATTTATCATCCCTAAGCCAAAAGCCAAGCCACAATCTAAACTTCCATTATTCCGCTACAAAAAAGAGCTAAAAACTACAACATACAGTAACACTTATTACAAACGTTCCTATGTAACGTCCCGAGCCAAACTCGGAAGCACCTTGATACGAATCTTACACGATAAAGTGCCAAGTCCAAGTCTAGTCTCGGCTCAGCTAATTTAGAGAAATATCCATATGTTTTACAGAAAAAGGGAAATCCTAGTTTAGTAAGCAATTTCCAAATCTAAATGTGTAGACAGGGAAAAAAACCAAACAAAAACGGGATCCTTTAGAACAATGCAATATGCAATGTAGGAGGGAAGGGAAGGTGTGAGAGATGTGGAAGCCATAGCCATGGAATCATTACCTCTCTAGAACCTACTCACATCCCCCATCTTGCCCACATCTGTAGATAAGGCCAGGGCCAGGGCCAGGACCATCTAATACACTTATGCATGTAGATATACATAATATACTTTTGGAGGAGAAAGAAAAAGATGGAGCAGATGAAGATCAACATCCACGCGAACAAGACCCTTACACCCAAAACCGAAGCCGAAGCCGAAGCCAAATCCAAATCCAAAGCAATATCATAAGGAAGAGCAGCATGCCATAAATGAAAAGGTGGTCATGTTTCTCCATTCTCCACTAAATACACCACATTGTTACTGTAGTTTGTAAGGCTTGAAGGAAGCCCTCGGGTTTCACAACAATAAATAACATACAAATAAATTGACCCCTGTAGGCCTTCCTCATTGTTCTCCGTGAAAAATATAGAACTTTTAACTCTCCTACAATTCTACATCCAAATTATTACTGCAGATCGTAGATATTTTCCCTATACTTTTTCGCTTGGCACAATTCATTGGAGAATCAGACACGTCCGTCCTTCCATCTCCTCACTTATGTATGTATGTATCTATGTCCTATGTACACAACTGCACATTTTATTCCGATATTTACGTATTGGATAAGACAGAAACTGAGAACTGAGAAGGAGTGGAATTCTGGAATTCTGGAATACTTGAGATGAGAGGGACAGAGAGAGAGAGGGAAAAACTCACACCACGATATTATATTATGGGCAATAAAGTTTGTGCGGGCAAAGGTAAGGGCACAATCCTAACCCATCATAGCGTGAATAGGAAGGCAGGCTGTTTTGGCCTGGTTCTCTTTTCTTCCGTTGAGGCTGGAGCTGGAGGGAGAAATGGAAAAAGAAATAGGAAAAGAAATCGAAATTTGTCTTAAATATTAAGATTGTAGCTCACAACACGAAACCGAATATCCGCAGAGCTAAATAATAATATAAATAGGCAGGGCCTATTCGTTCAAGGGAATGTAGAGCCGGAGTCGGAATCAGAATGCGTAACTTGGTTTGTTCCGGTGCACTATGCTATGCTATTCTACTATGCACAATGCATACACGTAGGTACATATGTATACTAGACTTTCATGAGTTATGCCAATATATGTAGGATCTCGTAGGCTTTTGGAATCTTGAATAAAATGATATGGTCCCAACGTGAAAAGATGTGAAACGGGAATGGCATACCTATGGAAACGGTGGGTTGCAAGATAGCAGCTTCTTCCTCAAGAACAAGGACTCGGGCTACCTGCATCTTAGAAGTCTTGGAAGCATTTACAAAAGTAAAAAAAGAGAAAAACAAAAGCAGAGAGAGAGAGAGAGGGAGAACAAAAGGAGAATGGTGGTTGCCGAGGCAAGACAGGCCATGCCAAGACTGAAGACGATAACCAAGTGAACCGACAACCGACAACCGACCAAGAGCAATAGACCTACCAGATGTGCTCGGATTTTGAAGATGAAGAAACACCCCAAGTTAGGAAAATACAAAATACCACTACACTACAAGTACAACATACAGCATGTATGACAATCCAGTGGGAAGAAACGGAAGGCAGGACTCAAGACAAGACAAGACCAGATTCAAGACTTTCGAGATGACTATTGCTGAACCTTGAACTGAAGACTGGAGATGCAGAGAACACTCACAGAAATCCAAATCCTTGTATGTAGGTATACAGTTCTATACCAGAAGCACAAGTACCTACGTACGTAGTAAGTAAGTAGCACGTGCCCTGCATCAATTTACCTCACACAATTTTAAGTCTTGCTAGCGGGCAATAAAATCCCTTTTGGCTATCGAGCAGTGGCAGTCTGTCCGTCCAATATCGCAATGGTTATAAGACTACACGTACAAGTACTAATACCAATACCAATATCAATAGTACTACATGTACTACTGTACAGCAGCTAAAAGCCAAATCGAAACCAAAGCTCATGCCAGTGCATATGGATTATGAATGCACAATCTTTTCCTTGTCAAATTCGAAAACTAGAAAACCGATGCCAAGCGAGGGCCTTGATGACGTGCGCTTGGTAATTCAATTCCAAGCAATGTATCCTTTAGTACGTGCGTCGGCCATGTGTTGCTCATTGAGAAATATTTACTCTCTAATATCACATCTAATGGAAGAACAAGCTGATGGACTTTAAAGCACGAGGAAAAGGAAAAGGAAAACGACAAAGGCCACGACCCCATTTTCCAATGCTACTTATGACGACAGCGACTTCGGGAAAAGCAGCAATTCTCCGAGAGCGAGGGCAAGAACTAAGGCAAGGACTTCTTGCGCCATGTCAAAAGCAACATGAATGTGGTGTGACACGATACTTCACGTCAATTTCATACCCACTGCCAAAATGTCGTGCATTTAAAGTTTTCAGTTGGCTTTCCCTTCCCTTCATTTTCAGTTTCAGCGTCTTCCACTGCCTAATATATAGTAATATAGTCTTGCCTTTAGTTTTGGTTTTAGTTGTAAGTGCATGTCTTGAGAAGCTGTCGTCAGTGTCACGGCAACTTTTGCCTTTTTCATTCCACGAATATTTTCCAATTTCATTCATTTCAACAATCCACTTTTCTACGCATTACAAATAGTCCGTGCATAAGCATAGGTTTCCAGAAAGTCAAAGTCAAGTCAAGTAATTATGCTAATGCTGGACGGACATGGACGCATGTAAACTGTTAACTATGGAGACAGTGAACTGATCGTGAGACCCTTTGCCTCCGCCTTTGTCTTGAACATGTGAACTTTTCTTATCTTTTCCTGTAATCTGATCCCTGGTGCCTGCGTCTTCCTTGCTCCTGCAATGCTGTTGGAGGGACCTTATGTATGTGTAGCATGTAGGTACATAAAACATTTGGAGAAGGACAAGATGACGGAAGGAGTCGCAGTAGCTAGATGAAGAGGCCAAGAGAGACGATTAAGAGCTAATTAACCTGATGGGTTGCATGTGTGAGGAAAACTTTAGTTTTTCTTACCTTCATTCAAGAAGTTAAACACAAGACCCTTCAGTTTAATTTTAACTTTTCCTTTCCTTCCAACGTCTATTATAGCATAGTATAGCATGGCCTAATGCGACTACGACTGCAACTGTCACTGCCACTACCACTACCACTACCACTACCCCTGCCATGCCACGGCTAACAAATGTTGTTCTTGTTACTCACCATTCACCATCTTGAAAGAAATTAGATGCAATTTGTTCTCCTTGTACGTCATACTTTGGACTTGAGCACAGGAGCAAGTAACAATAGTAAATGGTACGCAGAACACAAATTAGCATCCTATAATGGATTTACATAGGAGCTTTTACGCTCACCTCACACAAGTAACACCGGTAGTCTACAAGTTGATCCAAGTGGCTATAATTATACGACTGGAAGATAGGACCTGGGAGGTAGGCAGGTAGGCAGTAGGCAGGTAGGTATAAAAGTTGTTAAGGAATAAATAAATGAATGCATAACGACATCTCCTATCTCATCTAATATCTAATTTATAGGAACTCGGATGGCAGCATGATAAGGCGAGACAACTAGTAAAAAATATTTGGTGCAATTCATAAATAAAATAATCGACTCTCATGTTCTTTACGGTTCGGGACGAAGAATGACGGGTTATAAAACCAGCGTGCTCATATTAACAATAAACCAATACTGCATAAAACATTGGAGGATACAGAGTACAGGGAGATGGTGATGGAGAGCGAGAAGGAGGAAACGTGAGTGCAACAGCAACAAAAAATGAATTGCGGCAAGATTCTATGGAGTGGAGAAGTCGACGTAGACTCGTTCTGAGAAAGCTCTCTGCCTTTCAGCCTGACATATTGATATTGCAGTTTGTGTAAGCAACCTACACTTGTAGAAAAATGCATAAATGGCAACATTAAAATGTCACACAAATCCTGGTTATGGATTTATGCTATTCCCGCATCCATCCCCTGATTACATTTAAATGCAATTGCTCTTGCTCTTTCCTTCACTTTCTGTTTAGGTGCCCAAGAGAGGAAGAAGGTAGGCACATAATGCATAAAGTGTGGAAGAGATCTGCCGTTGCCTGGAATATGTATGCTGCCACAGATGCAAATAAAATAGTTACCGATGTACATCACATCACACCACACCACACCACACCATACTATACCATACCATTGCATGGTATTGGATAGCATCGTTCTCGTAGTTTAGTAATGTATTCAAGCAAAGCAAGTGGTAGTGATAGGAGCAGCAGTAGGTACGCAATATAGAGCACTTAATGTATGATTGAGCTGTTCAAAGGTTCATAGGCTACGTCCCGACTCCAAACTAAATCTATCTTTTCACTTTCCACCGCTATAAAAATGTATTTTCTGCCAACAAACTCAACCAAAGCGAGAAAAGCCAGCACCACATCACTTTATTGGTCTGGTTGGGTACTCAATTTGATGCAGTGCTGGGGTTTTTATTTCATATTCACACCTTCAAAAATCTCATATAAAATAAGAGCTTGAATTTGGATTTCGGAATTTGGGATTTGTTCCTCGTAGGTACTTTGCCGATTCACGATCGAATGACACTAAACAACACGAGCAATAAAAGCTGCGTCAATTGGAAGCTTCAAAAGCAGACGAGCTAAAATCGACAAATTCCGAATCTGAATCCAAATCCAGCTCCCAATTCAAAAATTCCACTGATTTTTTCCATCATCTTTCCCTTCCCGATTCCTTCCCAATTCCAAGGTCATCGTTCCCTTGCTATTGCCGTTCTCGTTCTCGTTCCCGTTCTCGAATTTCCTATTCGCTCTCGTATTCTCCTGCATCTCCCAGTATATCTGGTCCTGGTTCTGGTGTGTGTGGCTTGATGTGGTGCTGGTTATGAGTCGCCCGGGCACTCTGACGATGAGTCCTGGCCGGGGTCCGAAGTCTCCGGAGGGAATCTCGTACTCGTACTCGTAATGTAATGTTTCATCCGCAACTAGGAAACGTGAACGCTAACATGAAGGGGAATTTGGACGTGGACGTGAGAGTAAGCGTCCCTGTACTTACGATTAGACTTACGTTAGAATGTGTTTAACATTAAATTTTGAATTACGGTTTATGATACCCATTGAGTGGGTAAGTTTGTAAGTGGGGATACCTAGTACAGCTTTGTAGGGGCCTCTATTAGTATACACATCTTATGCTTGTGCTTGGGGACTAATCTGCTTGGGAAGAGCCATACGTGAACACATACCTACCTAAGTAGGGATGTACCTAGTAGCTATGCACCTAGTCTGTAAGAAGTAGCCTCGCAGGAAATGACATCTGGAAAACTTGACCTATCTTAAACATTTCAAGATTCTCATTTCAGATTTTCAACCTTTTACCTATCACGGGGCTTGTGCCCTTGCTGCTGGATTTGGATCCTTTGCTTGTGCTTTTGCTTTTGCTACTGGTTCTGGTTCTTGGCTCGGCGTACGCTTCCAGCATAAATGAACAGCACCCCTGCAGGTTAAAGCCTATCAATATGTGATGTTACGCAATATATACATTAGGCACCTATCTGTATAAGGTAAGGCATAAGGCTTACTCCTAAGATGATTCGGTAGAAGTTGTAGAAGCACATGATGGGATACTTAGGTACGATTAGTATAGGATTAGGATTCATTGCAGCACTACTGGTGAGATATCCATATGACAACTTCCATGTATTTCTCTCTACAGCTACACATCTGCTCATCAAAAGTAGGTACATTCAGTGTCTAGGTCATATCATATCATAGGAACCTTATACGGATGCCTTGTCTTTACCCATTTCTAGAGCAAGCCTTCCCTTCCAGGACATGTAAAATGAACAGTTATTACACTTAATGCTCATATTCCTAAGCAGAATTGGAATTGGAAGCTGTAAGTTTGAAAAGTGCCAGCAACTATAACGATCTATAGCATGGAGTTGCTGCTTCAAGCCGATCCTTTTACGTTTTTTCACTGTAATAATAATTATTACAGAAATCTTACCCTCACACCTCGTGAATTCTAATTACTATTCTACCACGCGAAAGACCAAGACCAAACTACTTTTGCCTTGCTCATTTACTTGAAGCAACTTCTATTTCGGTGCCCATCTTGTGCTCGATCGCTTCTAATAAGCCACTAGCATAAGTTTACTAGAGAAAGACAGATTGTCTGTGGTCGTACCCGCCGTACTAATGATCCACATCGCATCGTCTTGGCCGTCAGTTAATTCCGTATCCTCGGGAAAGATCAGCGAGGTCGACCAACGAAAACGAAAATGAGACCGACTAACCGAAGTCTTGAAATAACCTTAGTAGGTACCTACTACCTATGTATGTAGCAATCTCTCATTCTTTATTATTTTTTGTTCACACTTTTCATACATACGGAAGGAGAAGAGAAGACAAATGAAAAGGAAATAGAAAGGAACAAGTCTTCTGCACTGGATAATATCAACTTAGTTACTTAGATTTCATGTCAATTTCAGATCCAGATACGGTCAACCTTGCATACGAATGAGTTGTGCTTGCCAAGAAGCAACACCGTTTAAATTTCGTAAAAAACAATGAAGATAAATGACGTGATTAGGTATCATGGAACATTTATAGTAAAGTATTCGTTGTGAATATTAAATAGTGTTTGCTACTTTATTATTGAAAGGAATACTATGAAGTACCCAGTCATTCTTCATTCCTTCTGACTAGACTATTTCACATGTAAAATATACTCTCATATGCATAGTCAGTGGAAGTGGAAAACATTAGAACCCAAGCTTACTTCATTCATTTGAGTTGTAAAAAATTATCATCAAACTACCAACATAATCTATCGTTGCTTTTCATATTCTTCATTTGGATTTTGAACCGTCATTGTCAAACATCATACATTACTTCTCTAAACTTTTTATCTTGTGGTCACTTTAGCTCTTACAATTAGAATTAAGGTACAAGACAAGAGGACACATTAAAATCTAAAATTAAACGAGTTTTTGAGTCAATTCTGAAAATTATTGATACTCTATATTCACAACACGAAACTGACCGATGCAATGGATCAATTTATACAAAATCAAAATTCTATTTGGTAACTAATTATTAAAAGCTTTTCTAACCTAATAGATTCAACATTCTACTCGATTAAACAAAAGCCGAATAGGTAACAGGGAAGTAAATGCAACGTAATGCAAACGGTCAACGGTCAAATAGTCAAGTTCTCCTTATTGTAGCGTCCGATTTTCTTAATCACAGTGCGTGAACTAATAACAACAGACCAACAGTGATAAGAGCGGTCCAGTTTCATATCTTGATTCAGTCACCTAAATAGATAACTACTAAAAATTATAATATTTTATATTCTTCTCTACGGTTTTTTCTGAACCCGGGTAACAGACCAGCATTGATAAGAGCGGTCCAGTTTCATATCTTGATTCAGTCACCTAAATAGATAACTACTAAAAATTATAATATTTTATATTCTTCTCTACGGTTTTTTCTGAACCCGGGATATAATTGAAAGATGCACGGTTGACTTTGAATTTACACGAAGCGATGCGACCGCGACCACGTGATCGCCCTGCTCCAGACAGTTACGTTTGAGCTATCGGTTTAAACGATTGGGTAACTGTCGTATGCCGTCTGCCGCCTGGCAATCGTCGTCATCGTCGTCTTATCATCAGTCGTCGTCGTCGTCATGAGTGTCGAGTGTGTGGAATAAAAACAGAAGAAGTGGGCATTCCTCAAAGTACTTATCAGTAGTTTGTAGTCCTAGCACATTTCTTTACTTGTTTTTACTTAATAAGCTTTTATTGAGCTAAGAAATCTTGTGCCGCATACATACCCTGATTTTGATTTCAGATTGCAGATGGACTGATTTTAAATTAGAATCTAAATATCTAAAATATAAAACTTAGCGAAGGCTAAGTTACATAGAAAAGTAAGTGTGTTTGTATCTGCTTTTGGTCAAAACTGGATTGCATTACATATAAATGTGGTAGTGGTCGTGCTTGTGATTGTGATTGTTGAGCTTTGAGTTAAAAATGAGAGCGAAAGCGACAACATGAAGGACGAGTGAGAACTGATGCACATGATGATGTTAAAGTAGAAGACTCCACCACCTGTCCCTTTTCTGCTAGAGTTTACGTTTTTTACTCAACTCTGTAAATATATTATACGAGAGTTTGAGTTTGGTTTACGTACCTAGAATTATATCGAGTGGCTAGTGTGTACAAGTTACGACGCCTGGACCGCAATGAATTAGTCTGCTTATAAAACACATGTAGCTTTATAAGACTTACATGGGCCTCGTCTAATTTACTGAGAATGATCCAAGAAAACTGTATATTAAATAATACTGGAGAACATAGTGATACATACATCGTGAATCATCAACACAGTGAAGAGGCAGAGGAGACGGCAGACCGGGACAGAGTTCTTACTTACATAGGCCCATTATGTATAGGTATATCTACAATTGTAGACAAAACCAAACGAAAACGAAGCCAGGTGTTCTCTCCCCGTCCTCTTCCACCTTTCGACAGTGTGTACCAATTTTTGTAACCCAACTATTGTGTTCAATATTCAATTTTATCTTGTGACTGTATACATGGATGCCTATAAATAATTGTGTAAATATATTTTCAGAAAAATTGCTGGGGCTTTTCATCGAAAGTACTGGAGACTGAGTATCTAACTATCAGCTATAGAAGATGAGGAATATACGAGTATTTTTTCTTGAACTGTTCGTGGACCTACAACTGTTCGTGGCAGAAGACGAAGTATTAGAGACAAAGTGTGAATATGAACGTTAAGAGCAGAATGACAGAGCACTGGATGCGTAAAAATGTCCGACCGATG
>JAAXYX010003990.1:0-13134 GCA_036851915.1 Ptenothrix huangshanensis | reverse complement strand
CAGAACATCAGCAAATCGGGATTTCGGGATCAAGAAAATGCATTTGCACTATTGCAGTTATTGCCCTCCGCAGGACCCATTACTTAAAAAATTTGCATTAGGCTCAACGTAAGCACCCTTCGTAAGCTAGTTGTGGGGCTGGTTTCTTTTCTATTGGGAAAATAGAGTTTTTGGTGACATTCTCTAAGTAGTTGCGATCAGCCCAGTATATCAAACAATATAGTGTGTTTTAAGGTTCGTTTGTTGATTCGCCGTAGAGACACCGTCATTCAGGAATGCCGACAGACAGACAGCATTGAATTGAAGTTCGTGAAGGAATTATTGAAGTGAGATGGGATTTTTTCCTCGATCATTTCGATTTCGACACGGTGAGGTGAGGCCGAAGGATGAGTCCCTGGACGAAGAATCCACAAATAGTAAAAGCGAGCGTGATAGAAAACAATATTGGCGATATCGTACCGCGGGTATCACCATTCAAATTGTCTTGTTCATCACCAACGGGTTCGTTTGGGTGAGATAACGGTGAAATAACAATGGTAAAAAATGTACATGGGCTTTAATCAGAAATCATGGGAATGTATCAAGACTAAAAATAATTAAATGTGAACAGGTGTTAAGCATTCTTGCAATTGTGGGAGGGCTTATTGTGGGGCTCAATACTAAAACGATTAATGGACGCTTGGAATTATTGGACTTGACCGTAACAACGCCGGCGACCGTTTTTATTACGTATGGTCTTATAACGGTTCTTGCAACTAATTTTGGATGCTTCACGGCGACCGGTGGAAATAAATGGATAACAATCTGCGTACGCACTGATAATCTATACACCATTTAATTACATGTTAACTTTGAATTTTCTTTCACAGGTACTTATTTCACTGGATATAACTAATTAATTATTAAAAATATTATTTTTGATAGCAGTTTATATTAGTCGTCATTAGTATAGAACGTAGACTTAGAAAGCATCACATTGCATTGCTAACATATTTAAGGAAATATAAAGATAATAAACGCGTACTTTATTGCAGTATATTATCAGTGCCATTTGGGTACTAGTCTTTGACGGTGTATTCGGAATCAAAGCATTTTTTTCAACAAATTCCTTTCGGACATACGTTGAAACTATTCGACGCTCCATGGAAGACTACGGTAGTGAAAAGGCTGAACCTGTAGGGATTTTTCGGATTAATCCTACAATCTACTGGGATCATCTCCAGTCAAAAGTACGGCATCAGTATTTTATTGCAATCAACTCGTTAACATTGATAAATATTCTCAATTAGTTTCAACAAAAAAATCATGAAAGGGTCAATGTTGTGGGATGGAATTCTACGATGACTGGAGAAACACAACACTTGGAAGGAGCGTAAAAAGTGTACCAGATACATGTTGTAACCCTGATTACGAGTACAAATCATGTGGGTCATACATTTTTCATCATCCCGACACGGAGCATCACGAAGCATCAGATATTATTTTTACTAGGGTACACGATGCTGACCTTAATTATACAAACTAGTAACTATGTACGAACTACTAACGTTGTAAAAATGAGGTACACAATATGATAGTATGCAATAACAGGTTGTTTTGTTGTTGCTTTCACAGGGTTGTTTAAGAATTTTTCCGGGTCCTTTGGTCAACAGTTTTGAAGAATCTGTTTACGCTGGGATCTTATTAGGAACAATAATAATTTTTTGCATTTTACTTGCTATAACATTGCTTGTTCTTGTTTTACTGAAAAAATATATTCCGGGAGGCGGACCCGAAGATTGGAAATATTCTACTCTGAGTAGAGCGAGACATCGTAGATCCACCGACACGAATGACGCACGTAGAATGTCAGTTGAGCAAGACGTGTACGACAGAGGAAACAGGAGAGTAGGTCCTGCTGGGGGGGATCAGCAACGAGGTAGCTTGAATGAAAATGATAACGAACGACGTGTTTCATTTAAAGGAACAAGTCAATTCATTCCTAACAGTAATGACACACGTCTATCTGGACCAAAGGAAAATGTTATTCTGTATAGCGAAGAAAAGAGAAGGAATTCAGATTAAAAATATTCCAGTAATATTTAACTAAATTACCAAACAATAAATACACATAAATACAACTTGCAAATGCTCCTATATTTCGAGGCGTGCATTATTCATGTGAAGTGTTTTTTACTCCAGAAACAAAATAGGTGAGTAAAACATTGACAAAACGTAGATATCTTTGGAATGAACCAGTGAACACGTATATTTACTCAACAATAGATTTCGTTAAAATTATTGTACACATAGCTAAAAGATTGGAGTAATTGTAATTAGTCACAACTATATAGTAACTAATTAATAATAGTAGTAAAGTGGGCAATAGGAACATAATTATGAATCATAACTTTACCATGTTCGATTCTGAACGAGGTAATTAAACATGAAAGACATAGAGTAGCTTAACAGCAGCATAATTCGTCTGAATTTGTGTTTCTGTCGCGCCTCTGGCGTCTGTACGGAACAACAGAAGCAAATCACAATATTTTCATGTCTTTTGTAGTCAAAACAAAACACAATAGGTTATTTCAGAAGCTCGATAATATTTAAGCTTTTTATCCGTATGCCTCATCCTCATAAAACATATATACCACCGCGAGTATTCACAGTAGCATTATTGCTTCTCGAAGATATTGTACTAATCAGTGGAAATTATTTTATTCTGAACAAAAGGCGCGACTAGAAATGGCAGAAAATATTGTGATTTGAATCAACAACAAAAACTTGAAGTTTGAATGTATTCATCCTCTCGTAGGGGGAAATACATCGGCATTTATTGATAGAGGATGTGAAAATATAATCATCTATTTAAATACTCCAGAAAAACTTAAGCTTACAACAAAACGATGGCGAGATTCAAACGACAAAACTTATATAATATTACTACTAACTGTACACAAAAACCGTACAACTTACGAATATGAAACCACACAAAGATTATCAGTTGACAGAGCCCATTCATTCTTATACTTTGATTAATTATAAACCCATTACAGAAATAATATGAACGATATTTTGAGGAACCCCCTTAATACTACAGATTGTTAGATAAATGAATACCTATGGGTGTATATAGAAATTAGTGGAACACAGCATGTTACAAGATTTAAAGACAATTGTCTATATATATATATATATTCTTAACACGCATTTATAAACATAGACCTATGGGAACCCACCCTCTAAGCTAGAAACTATTGCTTTTCAAAAGGAAACGTAAGCAAGAATGGGTAGTAATTAATGCATTATATTAATTATCACCACAAGAGAACGACCGATTCAGCTTCATTCTCATTCAAAAATAAAATTCAGCAGGATCTAGTTTTACTGCTACCGTATCAGTTTATGTGCTAAACTATTAAGATGACGATAAAGCTAAGGAACTATTGAGCTCGATTTGATAATAATTGTTTTGGTTAACTTAATCTTGATTGAAATAATAACGTTAATAAGAATTTAAAGATTAATTCTGTACCAGTGGTCCATAACGTAGACTTTGACTTCGTGTAACTCTGGAGTTCGCTAAAACGATGGCAGTGGTAGAATATGACTTCCTTGTTCTTGTCCGTTTCGGTGAACTTGTGTTGGTGTTATTATTACTGGAAAACCTAGCGGTAGGTATCGCCTTCGAGACTTGCTGTTTGGTTCTTGTTTTCCGGAGCGTATAATTCCTAACAGGTACGATTGTGGACGGTACTGGTTCTGATCCCATTGACTGTGGATCAGAGTTTACCCAGTTTCGAATTGAGTATCGTTCCGATGACCCCCGAGTTCGTGTAACAGTTATCTCTGATGTATTTAGCTCACGCTGTAGCTTTTCTGCATACGCTCGATCCTTTTCTTCCTGCAACTTTCTTTGGCGAAATTGTTCCAGCTGAAACGCCTGAACCTGTCGATACCGCATCTCGGAAACTTGCCGTTCCCTCTCATGCACATCATCGTCACCGTCGTATAAATCAAGCTCAGGTGGGGGTTCTGTGATTCTACCTTCGTCTGTAGTACCTTCGCTTGAATCAGGCGAGAATGGAACTGTAACCATGAAGAATAAAATAATGTAAACAAAGCAGTGAACATAATACTTTAAATTAATAAAAAATTATATACAAGATTTGTAAACGAGCTTAAATTTCTACGCGCATTACTTTGTGTAGAATAATGCACTAAAGCTGGAGGCTGTGGACTGAATATTTCGACGGAACGTGTGCTGCTGGGCATTCCTGAATTGTCCACAAGGCGGGAGCTACTTTCACCAGTTGCTTGACTTGAGGTCTTCGCCTTAGAATTCCGTTCTATCTTGGCAATTTGCTGTGACAGCGATGTTAACATTATTGCTGCTGAAGCTGAACCGAGTCTAATGGGAGTTGATTTTACAAGGCGAGGTTCTGGAAGAAACGAGCCATCAGGCAGTTGTTTCGGCGGAGTTTTCGGAGCACTTCGAATAGGTCGAAAATGACTGTTCACTTCAATGTTGATAGAATCAGGAGTATCAGAAGAAGTATGAGCATGAGATCTCTTTATATAATCAAGTTTTGTCTTAGTTTCAGGTGGTCTAGCGTCTAAAGACAATCTACGATTTCCATTGATTGTCGCTTTTGCTGTTTCAGATACCTCCATTCGTGGGCTGTACACAGGCACAAAGGACGAGGAAGCTTTGACGTGAACAGAAGTACACTGAGATGTTGAAGGTTGTGGCGGGGAATAAATATTCGGAATGAAATTTACTCCTTTAGTCGAACTACTAGCTACAGTTATTTCCGAAATTTTTGCTTGTTTTTTGCGCTGCGGGAAACTAGATGATTCCGTTAGTGTATCCGGCCAAGTAATTCTTTTTCTTACAGCGCGTGGTGTAAGGTGAGATGCATTACGTTTACTACCAATGCTTACTTTCGACGGTTTTCGCTGAGAAGAATTCTCTTGTGAATCGGGAAACAGGTTTCGACATAGACTGTTTTGACTACAATCAGAAATTTTCTGTTTGGAAACTTCAGGGTTACTTGGTGGACTTTGATATGATTTACTTGATAAGCTGTTCGTAACGTTGGAACCTTCATCCTCACTTTCGTCTAGGTTTATTTGTTGGGTAGCAAACCCATCATCAGCCTGAATGCAACAAGCAAATTTTAATATCATGTATGTAAAATAAACACTATTTTAAAATATGCTTCCAGAAACTCAACACACATTAGAACGAAAAAAAAATAATGTAGATGATACGCGAGGGAAAATTCATTTTTCTACCTTCAATTTACGGATTAACTCAGCACTGGCAGTAGCATCCAGTAATTTCTTAGCCTCAAGGTCCTCTTCATGCTGTTTATACATCATTTGAAATTCCGAAGCAATTTCCCCCGGAATGGTAATTGTGCCATCTAATTGACTTCGATTATTATCGGTGTTGCTTGTTAAGCCTAAGTGTAAAGATGCGTCACTTTCAGTGGAATCACAATTTAATTCTTCCAAAACATCCTGAGAATCTTGCCCTTCTTCGCGCGCTGTCACGAACTGTGGAAACTATAAACATTACCAATTAGTAGTTTTAGCAGTTTTAAAACCGTCGGCCGTTGAGTAAATCGTTCAAGTAGCTAGATAGATGTAGTAATCATTATGTAGCCAAAAATTGTGTCATACATCATACGGAAGTGTCTCACTATACATACCTGTTCCTTAATTCTATTCCAGAATGCCAGATTGACCAAATTATCTGTTTTTACAACCCTACGGCTCCAAACAGAGATTCTCATCCTACAACAAGGACAACTCAGGTAACCTTCTTTCATCGTGTTTTGGTAACACACTAAACACAAATTATGGGCGCAAGGTAACGTAACTGGTTGCATTAGTATGGACCAACAGACGGGGCACTGGACCTCGTCTTTTGTCAACGGGCCATCCTTCTGGTGCTACAAATAAATAATAATATTCATATGACTGAGTACTATATAAATGAACGAAAATTAAGAAAAGAAGTTTATCCAAAAATACTAGATATAGGCAATCATATAAAAACATTTTGTTTACATGAATTTCAATGTAAGCATCAATTTTAAATAATGTCTAAGTGTCAGAACTGAACAGTCTAACTAAGCTTTCTACCGGATTATTTAAATACTCCAAAGCTTAGCTTTCTTTACCTTTAGTAGGTAACATTGCAAGAAATTTTCGATACAGGCGTAAAATCCTTCCAAAAAAATCAAACCTTAAAACACTGCAAATTGAACATCAAAAGTAACCCAAATAAGAAAAGTGCAAAAGCGAATTTGTCTTTCGGAGATACATTTCATAAATATATTTATGGGAACGTGAAATTTTCGAACCCAAAAAACCTCCATAGTATTTTAATCGACCAATAAATTACTATTATTACATAATTTGAACCTAATCAAATACATGATATAACGTATATGAACAATAAATAAATAAACTATAAACACGTAAACCCAAGCAATCTGAATTATAAATACACTGCTGAGTCGCGCAAATACAAATCATGCCCTGTCTGTCATTTCTTCATTACCCGTTAACTATTCACTAATAATTGATCGTTCATTAAAATAATATAATTTTACAGTCATTCCAAAAACCTGGACTGAAGGTAGAATTACAAACACAATTAGCCCCACTAATTACTCATTCATAATTGATAGTTATCTACAATTTCCATGCACTTCAACCCAATTTTATACTCCCGCTGTCCCTCTAACAATCAACAATTAGCAACAAACTCTGAGCAACATATCATACATACATATAACCATATCATAGCATCAAAAACAACAACACTTTACACCAACCGATAATAAACATCTCCCGAACATTCAACAACTGACCACAACCAAGGAAAATCTACTTGATCCAACATCACGAAAATTAAAAGCAAAATGCAACACTAAATTAACATAATCAAAATTCAAAATTAGAAGCTTCAACTTACCGGAGGCTGACTAAGTGTAAGTCTTACAGTAAATTTTTCTTTTCATTCTTTCACAAATGTAATTATTGTTCGGTGGCGTCTATATAAAATTATCTCCTACTCACTCGTAAGTGTCACTAACTCGTCGATACTGCTTAATGTTTACTAAAAAGTCAATGATTGGTGATGATGAAGATGATAATTACAAACACTATACTATGATGATGGTACTGTTGACGAGAGTTCCAGTTTGTAATCATGAGTTTGAATGAGGAAAGGTAGGTTTTGAACACTATTAAAATAGAAATTAATGTAAGACAATACTACTGAGACTGACTTGTGATAGGTTAACTCGGTTTGCTTAGGTCTTACAGTACACTGTTGTTGACTGTGGACGTTACTTTGTAGATAGAAATGCAACCAAGGGCCTACCTACCTAGGCTAGGATAGATGAAGGAGCCGAAATGGAAAAGGAGAGTTAGAGACAGGGAGAGAGAGGAGACGCTGGAAGTTGTTCCTTTCGACTTGTTCCCGTCCTCCACTCCAGTGTCTGTAGTAGCATTCAGGCCAGGCCAGTATCCAGTCCAGTTAAATCAATCCAGAATCCAGAGAGAACTAGGATCGGATCCAGAACCAAAAGACTGTGGCTACAGTGAGCCGTAGTAGTCGAGGTAGAAGTTTTGGATTTGGATTTGGACTTGGAATCGGGAAGGAGACTTGGCTTTGTATTTGATGAGTGAGTAGTGAGTCTGTCTCTCTCTTCTCTTTCCTTTCAGTTGAGTTTGATTCACGCGTTGGTTTCGTTTCGCTCAATGTTTTGCTCTGGGCCTATAGTGCAAGTAGGGAAATCGAGTAACGTAAGTATAAGCAGTGCGGGTGAAAAAATATTGTTCTCCGCCTATCACAATCTCGCTCATCTGTCCGTCTCCTCCACAGGAACGATAGAGGCAGCCCAAAACGAAACGAATCCTCGCAGTCTCTAGCCAAACGTTGTGCACTTTCCCCTAGTCCCCCTTCCCCCCCAAATCTATCAGCGTAATAGGTATACCTTCCACTACATACAACTACAACCACAACTTTCCAGCACACACGCACACAAACTCACTCCTCACAACTTACACTTGCACTCACTCATAACTGATGAATCAACCCTTGCCTTTGCTTCTACTTCCACGCTACATTCATCATTACATGACCAGCATCACTACAGCTACTCACTACACTCTACTCCAACAAACCAACACTATGCTAAAGATGGACATATCGAGTGGAATTGAACATCTTGAATTTCAACAGTTTTTTTCGAAAACTGCTTCAAATCACTTAGGGCGATATTTTCATAGACATAGAATCAGATAAATTATTGCATGCAAATTCCTACTATGTATACATAGACTAATTCAAACCTATTTTTTCTATTTCGAATGCCGATTTTCGAAATCGGCATTTACAATGCATACATTTTATATAATAATACTTTGATAAAAAACAGTTTTCGTATTTTTTATTCAAACTTATTCTTGTCACAAAATTTTGCAATGTTTCTATGTCGTATGGATTTTTAGGGTTTCAAGGAAAATCTATAAAGTGATAATCTAAACTCGAACCAGTAGTATTTTGAAATATGTATCTACGTACTGCAAAAAATATTTTCCATTTTTGACTGATTTATAAGTTTCAAGAATTCGAGACTTTTGACTTGACCATGGATTTCGAGACTAAAAAGTCTCGAGTCTTACATCTCTAATTCACTCTTACCCTCTAAACCCTATACTCTACTCATAAAGCTACTTTTACCCATAGAATAGGTGCCTGCTCTAATCTAGGTAGCACTCTTTCGCACACACCTAATATATACGCTATTATGTTGTGTACTTCACTTGTTTTTACGTTCGCATTAGGTACATATTATGTACATAATTGAAGATGCAAAATATGTCTCGGGCTCAGCATAAAAGCAGTATTTGTTTATGTTATGACTATGACTAGTTTTGCACCTTCAACGAGGAGTTACTAATTATCTATTTACACGATTACGATCGCGATTGTGATCATAATCACAAGCTTGCTCCACTTCCACACTTGTTTCTTTCAAGTGGACTATTGACTGTTGACGTTAACTGTAGTCTCTTCACTAATCCACAAGCATCCATCATTATACTCCCATCATCTATGTCTCTATGCAACTATCCCCCGTGCACAATAACATTATTACTATTGTAGTTATTATATAACTACTATTTTAATTCCAACGTAATTACATATCTCTATAGCTCCATCTTGATTCTGACTCCTGCTCCTATTCTTTATGTTAGGGGCGTTAGGGCCAGGGCAAAGCGTAGGATTGAAAATTGCGGAACTTGTTGTCTTTGTACTTGCCTTTGATACGTTTTATGTGTACCTATGTGTACTAATTACAATTACTGGATGGTTCAATCTTGTAACTATAGTAGTACGCAAAGCTTACTATGATGAAGATGACATAAATGTTCCGAGAGATGACAGATATTAGATTTAGATATGTAATTGATTATTTTCATAATGATTCGAGAGTGAATGCTGCCGCTGTAATGATAAAATGCTTGGATAACATGCGGATGGAACAAACAAAAGGATCTCTTTATTTTTTGGAAATTGTGACTGTAATAATTGTAATTTTGTGTGCAGTAATTCGTTTTGATTTATTTTGGAGGGAGAATCAGGTGGAGGGGTGGACCAGTTTTGGATTGATTGATATGACATGACGTAATGCTATATGGTAAAGAAGTCAAAAAATGATGATTGTTATTAAGAGGGAGTGAGAGCGGGCTAGTAGTACGATTATGCAGGAATGCATGGGTACATAGGAAAGTACCTAGGCACCTATATTTAAATACAAATACACTTCCTCTTGTGCAACATATTGTTGCTTTGGATCTCACGCATTGTAGGTGTGGAATCATTATCATGTATGTAATTAATTTGGTTGTAAATCTAGTTTAATGGTAGGTTCAATTGAATTTTGATATTATATTGCTTTCGTACTCGTTCTCATGAAATGAAATTGTCTTTTGTCGGATCAATCAGTTATTTAGTTTTACTATAGCTACCTCTTCATTTAGTCATCCAACTAACGATAAATGAGGCTTGAAAATTGATTCGTTCATGAAAGTTTGTCCCGTGGTGTGATGGTATAAGTGTGTAATGTAATTAGTAATTATTTGTGCTATTTTGAGTAGGATCTTTTAAGGGAGGTGGAAGAATTCTGCCATTCTTGTAGGAATAAGTTAACAACTATTGCTAACGAATTTTCGCAATAATGCGTCGTTTGATTTATAGATAATTACTAGTCATGGTTTTCCGTTTATGGAAAATATGAATAATTCATGCATCTTATAATTTAATTAACTACCGAAATATTGCGAAAAACGAATATCACGTTATACTGGAACAGTAAAAGTACAATAATAATTATTTATTCATCTAGTTAATAATCGACCAAGACCCTTAAAACCACTCTGCGTTACACTAAACATTTGTTTCGTAGATATATAATGCTTAATCAGTAAAAGTATGGTAGGTACCTATGTATATATATCAATGTGTATTTTACACTCCCTCTACTCCATCTCTCTGCAATAAATAGACGCAAATATAGTTGTTTACTGTTTTATATTCAAGGGAAAAAATAGTAAACAAAGCATAGTAGGTACCTTAAACGAATGAGCTAACTCTTATAAACTACCTACCTAATCCGTGAGTTTGTCACTATTACCCCAGTGTGCTGTTTGTTTCCTTTATTACCTATTTGTTGTTTTTAAAATTAATACTGTAATAGGATAGAGGGGTTTCGTTCAAGGTTAATATAAGAAAGTGAATTGGAGCAAGTTAGATTCAATAAGTCATTAATTTATTTAACGTCAATTTAAATAAAAACTTCGAGCTGGTCTTTTTAACTATTATGCCAATTATATAATCTGGGGCAGGCAAGTAGGTACTTGTTTCATGTAAATATGTACTATATGCAGGTACATATGTGTACGCAACTTCGGAGTGTTCGGAAGTGCTCTTTATAAGTTCAAGATTAATGTATATATCTGCTTCCACTAGGTATAATCATTTTGATCCTATAGTTGTGTACTTTGTATTCGTAATACTAGCTGCATAATTTATGATAAAATTGTTTGGAGTTTTTCGAGATAGTAATAATTAAATCCATCGTACGCTATTCTTACATATTATGCATACGTAGGTAATACAGGTGGAAATCAAGAAGAAAGCTATGATTTCAGAACAAAAATTTAATGCCGGCTTTTAGGTGGTAAAAGTAAGTGTTTTTTCATACTAAATGTTGCAGTAGTAGATAGTAGATTCCGCATGCTACAGTACCAACAATACGATGCATACGGGTCTAAAGGAAAGGCAGAAGTAGACCTCACACGAGTCGGGTACCAAAGAGCTGCAATACGAAAAATGAGATTTTTCCAGCGCCTCAATCACATTTCTCGGGTTCTTCACTCAAGATTTATTTAATTTTACGGTAGCTACTGCGATCTATTCCCTCTCAAGTAGCATTAAACTACAACCAAATAATTTTGGTTTCATGTGAACCCGATAAATACGATATACGCAGTTCGTGCATACAAATTAAAAGGTAAAAGTAAAAGTGTAGGTAATACTTAATCTTTATGAAGCAATGCCAATTCCATACTAAAAACAGGGCAGGTTTGCTGAAAACAATTATTATTACCTATAATTATTATGAGCCTCTGCGTTTCTCGTTGGTAACAAAATTTAACTTTATTCTTAATCAAATTCGAGGCTTATAGATGCAAAAGGCTTTTGCTTAAGTTAAAATTAAACGCAAAGACTGTAATGAAATTGATAACAAGTTTGTAAACACTGCCTGAAGGATGAAAGAATGTATTTAGTTTAAGCTCAGGCGTTGTCATTGATTAATACATAGATGCACTATTCAGTTTATTAATGGAAGAACATAAGATGTAAAAGTAATTATAACAACTATGATTCCCAATAACGACTACACGTCAGTCGTGACAAGTATAATAAATGAATATAATGAATATATTACATACATATAGCACCTCATAAAGTTGGCAGCAGCATTGCACTATAGCCAAGTAATTAGTAATAATCATACGTTTAAAGAATAACTCATTACAGATGTAGATAGTGGTATATAAGATGTTACTCTAGGAATAAATAGTAATTAATTATATTTATCGCATTGTGAGCTTTCCATTCTTGTGCTCTATGACGACAGTCAACATCATCCGACACAAATGCGTATGCTACTGGGAACTTTCGCTTGTTCCACAAAATTAATCCACCTCACTCTCAGTCTCAACCTGGAACACAATAAAAAAAATACGTACACCTGAAATCTTCGAGAATTAAAAACAAAACTGTATACAGACTTGAATTGTTAGTCTGATATTCATTACTTGAAGTATTAGGTGCTAATAAAGCCCTCAATGAGTACACCGGGTAAGATATATGGATAGGAACGTCGAATAATTGTATATGTACACTTACCAGTTCGTCAATTTTATTAAATTGCCATGTAAAATCAACCGGGTAGAAAAGAGGTCGAAGATCATAGCGATGATCCTCAGGACTATAGGTCTCCATATGACAAGCTGGAGTAAGCACACTCATCTTGTGTCTATAAGAAAGTTTACAATCATGGTTTAACTGAATTTATTATGAATTTTATCTCCTCCATTAAGAAAAACGTAAGGGTGAGGGAAATAGCATGTCTACAATTTAACAATAAGTTTGGCACTAAATCGGTTTAATATCGGCCAATGGCTACGCAAGAGCTGATTTAAATCGTTAGGTGAAAGTGGAATTCGATTAAGCAACTGGTGAAAAACTTTATGAAGTCACACTGTTATGTGAGGTTTTTTTTAATATTTAAATTTTACCTTCTAAATGATTTACGTCAACTGCAGTACAGCAATAAGTACCTAACTAAATGTAAAACTAAATATGTTAAGCATGCTTGAGTTTTTTTCATGCTGAGTTCCAAATAATAAATTGCTTCCTATACTACGCGAGCACCTTGGAATGGTTGCTCGTAAAACACGTTACAATAAATATGAAGTAAGTAGGTAGATGGTTTATTAGAAATCGCAAAGATGCTTATGTAGATGTTTATTGTTAGTTCTGACCTGTTGATT
>JAAXYX010003989.1:0-13134 GCA_036851915.1 Ptenothrix huangshanensis | reverse complement strand
TTTACAGAAAAACAGTTGCAGTTTTTTTTAAAAATTTAGAGAAAAACAGATGCAGTTTTTTTAAAAACTTTACAGAAAAACAGTTGCAGTTTTTTTTAAAAATTTAGAGAAAAACAGATGCAGTTTTTTTTTAAAATTTACAGAAAAACAGATGCAGTTTTTTGAAAATTGCAGAAAAACAGGGGCGGTTTTTTTAAATTTACAGAAAAAAGATGCAGGTTTTAAAAATTTTCCGAAAAGTAGGAGCAGTTTTTTGAAATTCACAGAAAAGCGGATGCCCTTTTTTTAAATTCACAGAAAAACAACTTCAGTTTTTTTAAATGTATATAAAAACAGGAGCAGTTTTTTTAAGAGAAAATAAGTGCACTATTTTGAAATTTTGACTACGTATAATGAGGTTTTGTTCTTTAGCCCCCTCCATGAATTTTTTCTGGATCCGCCTCTGGCTATATTCATAGTTTTGTTAGGATACTTAGGTAATTACTAGCGATTGTATCTAAATCTACTTCTACACACTCACGGGTGACAATTAGATCCGATTTTGTCACTCCACATAGCATTGTCCGGATTTTATTTGCTTTTGTACTGCCGCTGTAAACAGTAAATTGTTAATGTGGTATTAAATCATGGCAAGGTATGTGCCATGGTAAAACATGCTTTTGCATTTCGGTAATTAATCTAATCTGACCACATCACGTGGTGTGGTAACCTCGCAAGTCTGTTCTTCCACAGTTATTAATGAATCTCCCTACATTTCTGTATGTGTTTTCCAGTACGAATTACGATTACGCAAGGCTTGTAATTTGCGCAAATGTGGTGGAGGCTAAAGTTTTACTTAGAAGATTAGGTAAAATGTTTTTGGTAATCAGATCAGGTGGGGTATTAGTCACTGCATATTTTTTACAAGGGTTGACAAGTTTAACTTTAATTTTTACTTCGCGGGTTTACCGGTTACATTTTGTACAGAAAAATTCGGTCCGAAATGATCTTTAAAATTTGATTGGTAAAATTTTACTGGTATCTTTGTCAACCTTAAAGAATATATGCAGTAGCGTAACTAGGCGTAGGCATCGCAGGCCGAGGCCAACAAAGGATTTTTAAAAACACAACTGCTTTTTTAACATTTAACGACGCAGTTTTTTAAAAATTTACGAAAACGACGCTGTTTTTTTTAAAAATTTACTCGAAAACAACGCAGTGTTTTAAATTTAAACAAAAAAGCGCGGTTTATTTTTAAATTAACGCAAAAATGACGCAGTTTTTTTTAAAACTTTACTAGAAAATGGTGCAGTTTTTTTAAATTTACTCAAAAACGCAGAAATTTTTTAAAACTCGAAAATGACGTAGTGTTTTAAATTTTTAAAAAAACGACGCCTTTTTCTTAAAATTTCGAAAACGACAGTTTTGTAAAAATATATGCAAAAGCGATACAGATTTTTTGTATTTACACGAAAAAGGCCCGTTTTTTAAAACTTACGCAAAAACGACACAGTTTTTTTTAAATTGAAACGGAACAAGCGCCTTTTTAATAATGTACACAAGATAAAATGCAGTTTTTTTAAAATATTACACTGGATGAGATCAAGTTTTGTCCAGGCTTACATGAGAAAAAACCTGGGGCCGCTACTGAATATACATATGTATAATTAACCGACTCCTCTCTAGAATCATTTTTTAACTGAAATCGGTAAATCAATTTTAGATTTTAGTGGTAGCAAAATATCCGCAGAATTTTTCGGATGGTGTCTCCTTGGACTTTTACCGAGCCCCACAGATGTAAGCTTTTACAGTAAGTTGGATAATAAAATTAATCGCTTCTGTTAATGCGTTTCTAAGCGTGTGGATTTTAATTTTGAATTATTCAAGTTATTATGTTTTTACCTGGATCTATTTACATTCCCAGTGATCATGCCTAGGACAGTATTAGCGTTTGGTGATTTCGATTTTAATTTTATATTTATCTCATCGTGAGTAGAGAATGCAGATAGTGTTAGAAGTAAATGTAATAAATTGATGTAGGGTATACTTGGCATTGCACAATACTGATACTGATAATCATAATCATTATCCATACACCGGAAGGTCACAGCTTATGATTAGATGTTTGATGTTGGACTGACGATGAGCGCTGGTACCAATAATTAATACATCCCACAAATGACTTTAAACAGTAGCGGCCGCAGGATTTTTTTCGTGTAGGCCTGAAAAAAAACTTGTTGAGTCCAGTGTGAAATTAAACAAACTGCAACTTATTTAGCGTTAATTATTAAAAAGACTGCGTCGTTTTCGTGGAAAGTTAAACAATTTGAATAAAGAAAAATTAAAATTTCAGGTAAATTTAAAAAACGCGTCATTTTCGTGTTCATGTAAAAAAAACTGCGTCGTTTTCGTGGAAATTTAAAAATTTTGAATGTAGCAAAATTCAAATTTTGGGTAAATTTAAAAAAACGGCGCCATTTTCGTGTACATATAAAAAACGGCGTCGTTTTTGTGAAATTTAAAATTTTTGAATGTAGAAAAATTCAAATTCCTTTTAAATTTACTCGACAACGGCGTCGTTTTTGAGTAACTTTTTAAAAAAATGCTTTTTGCTTTTTCAGCAAACGTTAAATCTTGCATTGTGTTTTTAAAAATCCTTCCTAAGCCTACGCCTACGTGTCCTACGCCTAGTTACGCTACTGGCTTGAAAGTAGTAAGGCAAATATTTTCAATTCATTGTTCAGCCGGAGGCGTGGATCGAAATACACTGCACTGTAATAATTGTATTCAAGTCCAGTTTTTGTTATTTTCCTCGTTTTAGTTGTTACAGGAACAAGGTTAACTTAGGAGCAGGATGTGTTACTCATCCATAATTACACATGTACAACAAAAATCTGTTAATTTCAATATCAACCGAGATGAATACTATGCAGTAATTACTAGTTGTGTGCACGTGGCTGTAAAGAGTCGAGTAACTTGTAGATGAGGAGTTACTAAATCCCAATGTTACATAAGCCTCGTCGTATCCATTCATTGACGAATTCACATAAATATTCACATCCTATTGGCAAAGGGTATGATTAAACCATTACCACACCATGCTATTTTCGTTCTTTTTGTTCAGCTGCTCATGACCAGCTAAAGTCTAAACAAAATAAATAAATAAATACGGTATTTAAATTGCTTCGCACGTGACGTGACACTAGAAATCTCTTCTAATAAAATTATTTTGTCGGCAAAGTTTAAAAAGGCAATTATTACTAATATGTAAATGATCATTCAAAAGTCAATCAATCCCAAGCTTTGTTTGGCAATAAAGCAAATTAAATGACACTGACAACGGCAATGACAATGACCTTGACCAAAGCGATTAATTTGTGTACCGCTCAAGCACACCGATGCGATATGCGATGCGATAACTCTATAGTCTGCAAGGAGTATAGAGTTGCATTGGATTGGAAGGTACATAGAAAGAAAAAACCACAAGGCCCATGTCCATAGCCATAGCCATAGCCATAGCCATATCCATAACCAAATCCAGAGCTAGAGCTAGAGCCAGGGCCAGAGGGAACAAGATCGAGATAAGAAATTGATTATGGTTTCGATTTCCAGTCCCCTTCTGTAAACGAACATATGTTCAACTCAGCGCTCGACACGACACGACACGGCTCGCAGAATCGTTGAAAAATCCATTCGTAGAGTCACAGCAATTCTTCTTGGTCCATCGTTATCGGCATCGTCATCGTGATCCGCATCCTCATCATTATTTTCTCGTGTCGCACCCGTGACACAGATTTCTCCTCCATGTCTCCAACTATTCCACGGTGAAAGGTAGCACCACATACCTTTGTACGTATACAGAAGCAGATCCAGAAAGTGTTCTTGGAACTTCGAGGGGCTAAAGAAAAAAACCTTATTGTATCACGTGTAAACTTAAAAAACTGCATGTTTTTTTCTTCACATTTCAAAAAAGTGGATGTGTTTTTATTCTAAATTTCAAAAAAGTGGATGTGTTTTTTTTTCTAAATGTCAAAAAAGTGGATGCGTGTTTTTTTAAATTTCAAAAAAGTGGATGCGTTTTTTTTCTTAATTTCGAAAAGGTGGATGTGGTTTTTTTAAATTTCAAAAAAGTGGATGCGTTTTTTTTCTTAATTTTAAAAAAGTGGATGTGTTTTTTTCTAATTTTCAAAAAAGTGGATGTGTTTTTTTTTAAATTTCAAAAAAGCGGATGTTTTTTTTCTAAATTTCAAAAACGGTAATGTGTTTTTCTGCAAATTTCAAAAAAGTGTCTGTGTTTTCTGTAAATTTTAATAAAATGCATCTGTTTTTGCGTGAATTTCAAGAAACTGCGTCTATTTTTCTGTAAATTTAAAAAAACCTACATCTGTTTTTATACAAATTTCAAAAACCGGCATCTGTTATTTTGTGAATTTCAAAAATGTGCCCTTAGTTTTGTCAAAATTAAAAAAACTGCTCCAGTTTTTCAGTAAATTTCAAAAAACTGCGTATGTTTTTGTTCACATTTTGAAAAGCTACACCTATTTTCGTGTTAATATAAAAAAAACGCATTATACATTCACAGTTTAAATTTTGAAAAAAACTCATTGTAACAACTACTACATACACAAAATTTCACTTACATAGAAGTGGCTACAGCCCCCTAGCCCCCCTCTGGATCCGCGCCTGTATACCTATGTACCTATATACAAGTAGCTATTATACAGTTTTGTGTATAAGACTTGTCCATTTTCGAAATTTATTTCTCAAATTCTGCAAGTTGCAACAACGCAGACAAGGAAGTACAGACAGCCAAGGATAAGAATTCGGGCCAGTTCATCATCAGGGAATTTGGCAGTAACTAATAGTGTTTGTGCTCTGCTCTCCTGGTTAGTGTTCTCTTGTTATTCGGCAAGAAGTTGTGTTCTTGTTTCGATCTCTTGCAGTCTTTTGTGTTGTGCTCGTGCAGGATTTGAATTTAGACTTGGACTTGGATTGGTACATATTTGGATTTGGAAGTGGACCAGGATTGCTATTGCTGGGAAGTTTGGAATGGAAGAATGGAAAGGGAAATGTATGTAGAACGAGATGGAGATAGAAGGATATGACGTAGTGACAATAAATATTTGTCACGTTTGTGATTTATGTATCTATCAATCTATCTCGTGGATGGACATGGACATGGGCAAGGACGTAGACATTATTGACGACATGTATATTATGCTGAAGTAGGCAGGAGCATAATGTAAACATGTGAAATATTCGCTCAATTCACGAAGCGATTAGTCATCGTTTGTTGACACATGTCGCATCGCATCGCATCGCATCGCATCGCATCGTCCCGTGTACATGGGAATGCATGGGAATACACAAAAACAACGTATGTATATCCACACCCTGACTCACTCTTAATCATAGCACTCATAACTGATTGTGAGATCAATTTGCTACACATGCAATTACTGATATTATGTACAAGCAAATACGACGGGAACATCAAACACGAAAATCAAAACTTAAATTTACCTACATATGGTTATAAATTCGTCGTCTTATGTTATTACTCACTGACGATGAGTTGAGTCATAGTCATAATATCAAGTCGGTCGAAAGCAATAAGTCAATAGAGTTTTGTTAAGTTTCCATCTTTTTCAATGACACGACACTGCCCCGCTCTTCTGTTAACCTTTGGGTTTTAATTTTCATTTCATATTGTACAAACATACACGCTTAGAAACCTCTTTACGAGTAAAATCGGTATTATATATTTTTGATACCAATCTTAATGTAAAAGTTTATTGTAAAAATTGTGAAACGGAGATACAGTCCGATAAAAGTAAATGTATGTGTTTTAGTTTTTCAATAAAAATTGCAAAATTTTTATTTACTGCTTTCTGTTAAAAAAATCGACAGGGGAATCGATGTCGATCGAAAACGCGAAAGGAAATTTTGAAAAATTGGGTGTTTTTAGTGAACGTTTATTTGGAATTTCGGGAAAATTAAAAATTTGTGGGGAATTTATTCGGTTTGGGAAATTTTAAAATTTTGAGTGTATTTTTTCGGAAAATTTAAAAATTTTGTGGGGAATTTATTCGGTTTGGAAAATTTAAAAATGTTGAGTGAAATTTTTTTCGGAATTTTGGAAAATTTTATTTATAAATTTTGGAAACTTATTAGAAAACCGCAAGTATTGGAATTTATTTGGAATTTATTGGAAATATTTGAATTTATTTAGAATTTATTTGGAATTTATTGGAAATATTTGAATTTATTTAGAATTTATTTGGAATTTATTGGAAATATTTGAATTTATTTAGAATTTATTGGAAATATTGGAATTGATTTGAAATTTATTGGAAATATAGGAATTTATTTGGAATTTATTGGAAATATAGAAATTTATTTGGAATTTATTGGAAATATAGAAATTTATTTGGAATGTATTGGAAATATTGGAGTTTGTTATTGAAGAAAAATTCCCGGAATTCTTGGAAAAGACGGCGAGAGGGAATTTATTTTTATTCCCAGGGCATAAAAAAATCATAAATGGTAATTTTTCCAATTCTAGTAAGATTAGTATATATTCGGTATTCCACCTAATTTTAAATTCTTACAATTTATTTTTCTTGACTTGATATCTGCTACATTCCCGTCGTAAATATGTTGTACACTTGTAGTTAGCAGTGTTCATTTAGCAGTAATTATTTGTGGTTGTTCGACTGGTCGTTTTTATTATCGTTTTTACACCTGCGTTGTCACGTTCCTGTTCCATGTTCTTCAGCGTACTTAAATTCACCATTAGTATTGTTTGTTTAACATCTTTTGAAGAAAATACTGAATGACTAGTGAGTTTGAAATATGTCTCTAATGTTAAATTTCATCCTTTAATAATAGCAACGCAATGCAATGACGCAATTACAAGTATTATTACTCTGAGCAATCGCACTAACTATGTACACATGTACATATGTTTGTGGCTGGCTGCATCAATTAGAAAGAGACACGAAATGTTTCGTAATCCTGGAGGGGATAGAGTAAAAATTGAAAACCCACAGGTAATTAATTACGTAAATTTACAAGTGCGAAAGCTTGTTCTTTTCTCCTGTAGAGTATCTGTATTGAGAAAAAGGCCTGTCGGCGACCAGCTCCTAACGAGGTTTTCCATGTAACACGGTGTGTATGTATGTGTATACAGATAGCGTACAGAGCGTAGAGTTGTAATAGTTTGATTTGAAGAAAGATGAATGGAGCGATATAAATATAATGGATCTGGAACTGCAGCAGTAACGCGAACGAGAAAAGCCAGTAGCGTCAGCAGGGGTAGGCCTACAAAACAATTTCCACCAAATAATATGCACTTTTATAACATTTACGAAAAAACAGATGCAGTTTTTTGAATTTACACAAAAAAACACGCAGTTTTTGTAAATATGTACAAAAAAGATGCAGTTTTTTTAAAATTACAGAAAAAAAGATGAAGTTTTTTGAAATTTACGAAAAAACAGATGCAGTTTTATGAAATTTACGAAAAAACAGATGCAGTTTTTTCAATTTTACACAAAATCAGGCGCAGTTTTTTAAAATGTACACAAAAACAGACGCAGTTATTTTCAATTTTACACAAAAACAGACGCAGTTTTTTGAATTTACACAAAAAAACACACGCAGTTTTTGTAAATATGTACAAAAAAGATGCAGTTTTTTAAAATTACAGAAAAATAGATGCAGTTTTTTTTCAATTTTACACAAAATAGACGCAGTTTTTTGAAATTTACACAAAAACAGATGCAGTTTTTTTAAATTTACAGAAAAACTAATGTAGGTTTTTGAAATTCTAACAAAAATAGATACATTTTTTTAAAAATTGACACCAGAAAAGTTGCAGTTTTTTCATCACGTCTAACGGAAAAAATACCTGCCGACGCTACTGAGAAAGACAAAGAAAGACCAAAACGAAGGTGCTGAATGCTGACTAGTGGGTCCACTTTTGAATGAAGGTAGCCTTGACTGACGATTACTATTACTATAGCATTGCATGGCATGGCATGGTGTGATGACGTCAAATGAGAAATCCCCAAAGTTTAGCCTAGAGTACATAAATATGCAATACGTACATACATTGTAACCAAACCAAAACCACAATCACAATCAAATCACAACCAACCTGGAATAGGAGAATAAGAAACCACGTTAGAACTTACTATACATTAGAACCCGCTTGGGTCTATGTAATTATCTACACACGAGTTTTATAGTTACATACCAGAGACACTTTTGACGCTAGACATTGACGCTTTAAGATTGACGAAGACAAGATCAAGATATAAATGCAGACGCAAAGTCCACCACGTAAAAAGTAGCAGTAGGCAGTAGCTACTGCATAATCGTAGATATACACAATTTGCAAGCATAGCATCACAACTTGGACTTGGACTTTGAAACTCTCAGCTCACATAGTACAAAGTGCAGGAAGAAGAGAATGCTGTTTGTTTGGTTTGCACTTTCCTGACTTTGTTCAAAGAAAAAAAGGTAGTGAGAGTGAGAGTCACAGCCAAAGATTATACGTTGAGGTAACCACGAACAGGGGCGTATCTGGGACTGAATTTCGATGGGTGCTTGATAATGCTATAATTAACAAATTTTCAAGATTTAACACTTTTTGAAAAGGTCCAATTTTTCAAATTTTTTTAATTTGGCTTGCAAGGACGCAATTTTTCCAATTTAAACTTTTTAAAAAGGTCCATTTTTTAAATCAAGTTTTAGAAAGGGTATAATTTTTCGAATTTACACTGTTTTAAAGCGTCCCATTTTTCAAATTCAAATTTTTCAAATTAACCTTTTTTTGAAAAAAACGTTGTACACTTTTTAAAAAGGTTCATTTTTTAAAATTTTCCTTTTTTGAAAGCGCGTAATTTTTCCAATTAACACTTTTTGAAAATGTCTAATTGTTCAAATTAACTTTTTTTGCACGGACGCAATTTTTCCAATTTACACTTTTTAAAAAGGTCCAATTTTCTTAATTAAAACATTTTAGAAAGAACGAAAATTTTCCAATTTATACTTTTTTAAAGGGTCCCATGTTTCAAATTTTTCAAATTAACCTTTTTTTGAAAAGAAACGTTTTACACTTTTTAAAAAGGTCCATTTTTTTAAATTATCCTTTTTTGAAAGCGCTTAATTTTTCCAATTCACACTTTTTGAAAATGTCTGATTTTGCAAATTAAGAGTTTTCGTGATTTTTCCAATTTGAACTTCTTCAAAAGGTCCAATTTTTTTAATTATAACATGTTAGAACGAAAATTTTCCAATTTACACTTTTTTAAAAGGTTCCATTTTTTAAATTTTTTAAATTTACCTTTGCAAAAAAACGTTTTGCACTTTTTAAAAAGGTCCATTTTTTAAATTATCCTTTTCTCAAAGCTCTTAATTTTTCCAATTTACACTTTCTAAAAATGTCTGTCTGTAAATTTTTCAAATTAGCAGTTTTTGAATAGGCGTAATTTTTTCAGTTTTTTTATAAATTCTCCACGTTTTTGGGCTATTATAAATATGCAGTGTAAAACGAAAAATACGCCACTAAGAAGTACGCCCCTGACCAAGAAGTAGAATTACGTGGGGAAGTAAAGAATGACGAATACGAATGCGAATGAATGCAAAATGTATGATTGTGCACGAGTTGATATCTAAACGACAAAATCCTACGTAAGTACATACATTCCTACCTTCCTAGTCTAGGCCTAAGCCTAGCTAGCTATATACTGATACTAATAGCAATAGCATATAGTCATAGTACAATCACAATCAACAATGCATAGGTACGCGTTTCACTCTAGACACGGAGAGAGAGTTGTGAGTATTTGCAAGATTTATGACTCGAAGCAGATGCATATCTTGAATAGTTCCATCTCCAACTCCAACTCCAACTCTGTCTGATTCACGTTGCAAGTTGCAATCATCTGAACGAAGAATCTGACGATTCGCCAACAGCTTACGTTAACTCTAATACCGGTGTGTGTACCTATCCATACACTTGCTCCTACTCCTACCTAACTTAACACAAGTCCAAGTCCAAGTCCAAGTGCAAGTCCAAGTCCAAGTCCAAGTCAACGGTAAGTGTAGAGTAGAGTAGATTTTGCAGAATATATAAACCCACGGCAGATTCGACATGTTCCCTACACTCTATTTCCTCCACACACACTCTACACACAATCAGAAAAACTTTTTATAATAAATAATCGTGCTCAATTGGATTTTGGATTTTTGGGATATACCTCTATAGGTATATATAACAGCTGAGCTGAGCTGACTAGTGAGTTGAGTTGAGCTGAGTTGAGCACGGTCGAGGTCGAGGCCAAGCGTCGTGGTCGTGGTAAACGTCAATAAAACTTGTGCTGTAAGTCTGTAAGGGTGGACAGGAGCATTTAGCCGAACGCCTCAGGAGATACGATATCGCTAAGGATTTCAGTAGAGGAAGGATTACGAACGGAACCAGAACCAGAACCAGAACCAGAACCAAAGTGGAAAGTGGAAAAAGGGAACCGCGTGTTGCGAGCGAGAGAGTGAGTGAGTTGCTGGACAGTTGAGAAAAGTTTAGGAAGGAAACGATTTATTTTGCATCCCTGACTTCACATTAGCACTCGCTGTGTTTTGACAAATGACTAATAATTGTTGTCAAGAACAAAACGGTTTGGAAGGGAACTCACTGAACATGCCACCTTTGTCGACGACGACTACTACTACTCCGATAACGGGAACGGGAACAACGGAGTCTCATCGTCAGCCGTTGGTGACAGTGTCGCAGGGACAGTTGAGAGGAGTTTTACTCAAGTCGAGATCAGGACGTCCTTACTCAGGATTCTTGGGCATCCCGTACGCCAAAGAGCCCGAGAGATTCGAGGTAGGCTTTATCTGTATTAGTAAACTAAATACTTATAGGTATGTATGTATGTATGCATAGCCATGGCTGCCTTGGGTTGTTACTTCCTACGCTACACCTACACCGCACCGGAAATTTGCATTTTTGACAAGTGTGTCAGAGTCTAATGAAGGAGTCATTTATGTTTCCATGTAATTCTCCGGAACAGTTGGCATCACCAGCCGAGAAATGGGAAGGAGTCCGGGACGCCACGGAGTATGGAGCAAGATGCATTCAAAAGGACTCCATCTCGAAGCAAGTTTGGGGCAGTGAGAATTGCTTGTTTTTGAACGTCTTCTCGCCCAAGGTAAATCACCATCACGACAATCACGAGGTTAACTCTTACACGTGGTAGTTGTAATAATTATCTGTGAGAGAATTCGAATAATTATCACATTAGTCTTGGTATTCCCCCACAATAATTACAATTTAAATCCAATTATTAAAAAATAACAAAATGACTTTCCGTTTTTATATAGAATTCCCAGAATACTAAGATATATACTAAGATATACATAGAGGTATTATTTTGCTCCTGTGTAATTTTAATTCTAATTCCCACAGACTTGCTTCGAAAGCAACAGCAACACACCAGAGGAAAAACCTCTACTTCCAGTTATTGTGTTTATTCATGGCGGAGCTTTTCTCATGGGAAGTGGGGACGAGTATAGCGGAGTCTATTTACTTGATAAGGATGTCATTCTCGTCACTCTCAATTACAGATTAGGCATTTTTGGTATGTGTTGTTTTTTTTTCAACTATGTTTATGTAGGGGCTTTTTTTGGGGGAAAATTCAATAGAGAAGAATCTGTTGTTTTTTTTACCAATAATTAAATAATTATTATAAATTCGATTTTGTAGGATTTTTAAATACGGAGGACGGTCTGGTGGAGGAGAATCTCGGGCTGAAAGATCAATTATTGGCATTGGAATGGGTTCAAGAAAATATAATTAATTTCGGAGGAGATCCAGCACGTGTTACTTTGATGGGTCAGAGCGCCGGGAGTGCTTGTGTTCATTACCATATTCTGTCACCTGCCAGTCGAGGCTTGTTTTCTGGAGCTATTATGCAAAGTGGAACAGCTCTGAGTCCATGGAGCTACCAGGCACATCCGATGCTCTTTGTCAAAGTACTTGCAGAGCAGCTCAAAGGACCTGTCAACGACACCAAGGAAATGCTGGCATTTTTCAAGTCGCTGGATGCTCGTGTTCTGGCTGCAGGAGACTATGACTATGAGGTCACACTATGATTTACCACCGCATTCTTTTACTTTATTTCCTTCTCCTTCCTTGTCCCTACACAAAACTTGCATAGCACCTGGGATTCCGTTATGTATATTAGTATTGTAGAAATTCATCCAGTAGCGAAACTAGGAGGCCTAGGCCTAGGCGGGATTTTTAAAAATACATAAGCTTCTTTGTTTTTCAGATTTATATGAAAGTACGCAATTTTTTTTTTAATTCAAACAAAAATTACGTAGCTTTTTTAATTCAGACGAAAACAGCGCAGGATTTTTTAAGTTACTCAAAAATGACGCAGTTTTTTTAATTTACACAAAAATTACGTTGCTATTTTTTGATTTGGACGAAAACAACGAAGGTTTTTTTAATTTACACAAAAATGACGCAGTTTTTTTTAATTTAGCCAAAAAATTCGGTAGCTCTTTTAAATTTACTTAAAAATGGCGCAGTTTTTTTTAGTTTACTCCAAAAATAACGCAGTTAATTTAATTTACATACAAATAACGCAGTTTTTTTAATTTACCCAAAAATGACGCAGTTTTTTTAATTTAACAAAAATGACGCGGTTTTTTTAATTCATAAAAATATGACGTAGCTGTTTTAATGTAGACAAAAACGACGCAGTTTTTTTAAAATTTCTTTCTCGTCTTTGTTTTTAAATTACACAGAAAAGGCGCAATTTTTTATTAATTGACTCTAGATGAGATGCAGTTTTTAATTTTTACACTGGATGCTCAAAAGTTTTATCAAAGCCTACACGAGAAAAAAAAATTACAATTACTTTTTGCAAAACTTACGATTAGGCTATAATAGTCGACTTGAGGCATTTAGCCTACGCCTAAAAAAATCCTAGTTACGCTACTGAATTCCTTGCCAACCTTCAACCCCAGATTGAGCTGAGCTGGGGAAATGCAAATGAAAAAAACAAGGGATTTGCATGAGAATCGTTCCGCACCATTTACCTTTTCCCACCTAAACTAATTACATTACTTGAGTTGAAT
>JAAXYX010003988.1:0-13134 GCA_036851915.1 Ptenothrix huangshanensis | reverse complement strand
CATTGCACAATCAAACTAATTAAAAATCCACGTTATTGGTTAACCCCAAATTAAAACAATTTGATGCCATCAGAAAAACTGAATTCGGTAGGTTGGGACAAACCACTAGAGTAGCGTAGCGATTCTAGGGGTCGTGGAACGCATGTGTGGAATTTCATACATATTTTAAAAAATATGTGGGTTTTTTACAATGTTTTACGATTCTTCAAGTTTTGTGTGAGCTAGGAATTTGTTATGTAAAGCTAGAACATATCCAGTGTAAAATTTGCAAAATCTAAATCTTATTTCTTTTATGCGCCATTTTTACGCCTTGTATTAGCGCACATTTAAATTACTTTTCTTTTTTTCGCGGGATTTTAAAAACTTGCGTCGTTTTTGGGTAAACTAAAAAATGGCTTGGTTTTTTGTTAATTTTATTTTAAAAGAAGCGTCTTTTTTTACTGCTCTTAAAAAAGCATGGCATTTATAAGAATAATTGGCAGGCTAGGCATACGTAGCAGATGTCTAATTACGCTACCGCTGAAAGGCCCGGTAAAAGTTTGGGTACAATTTTCTAGAGTAAGAAATTCATTTCTCAGCAATCATTCAATTCTATATTGCTTAAAATACTTTTTATCTAGGTAATCCACCAATGAGGTGGAAAAAATCAGGTACCTACACTTGTGTGCTGCGATCACGTTGCGAAAAACGACTTTGCTCATATTATCAACATAAGGACCTAACTTGAAGTGAAATATATTTCAAGTTTCTCCTTCGCGTCTATATTTCTTCTTTTGAAATCAAGCTTATGTAAACTATAATTAAATAGGCATGCATATTTTATTCTCATTTACTATAATGCTCATAAGTCTATTCTCCATCCTACCAGTATAACTTTATGGAAATATATTCAAACGGCTTTATACATGCACCCAAATAAGACGGCAAACGTTCCAGAACAGGCAGGCTATCACCAGTAGGGTAATAATTAAGCCACTTAGGCATAGCCTAGAAATGATTTAAAAAAACCATTACGTGTACACTATACAATGATCTTTGCATTCTCTTTGCTTTTTCTATTTGCATTTTAAATCAATCAATCATTTTTCACACAAACGGATTTTAGAATCTCAAACATTCCTAAGTACGTTAAAATGAAAAATTGTGCAAAATGTGAAGGGAAAAGGCGGAGAGAATGCGAAGAGCTTCATAAAGTTAACACCTATTGCCTTTTATACGATTTGCACAAAACACGTTTTTTAAAAGTTTAAAAAATTTACACAAAACAATGCCCGTAGAATTTTAACTGCACGCAATGCTTTTATAAAACGCAAAGCTAGCGTTAATATAAATAAAAATATAGTAGGTATGCATATTTGCTGCGGTCGCGTAGGGAAAAACGAATTCAGTAATATTATTGACAATAGGAAAGTAAGAACTTAGAGTTAAAACTTAAATAAAATGTGTCTGTAAAACCAAAATTTTCTTCCTGCGGAATCAAGCTAATGCAGAATACAACTTAACATAGTATGAATATTTTATTCGTCCATATTATTATGTTTAAATATCGAACCATTCCAGTCCTTTCTCCATCCTACCATGAAAACACAGCCTTTGCAGCGTAGTATTTGAGGATATAGCCACCGTCACTTACATTCAGCGTCACCATTTAATTTTATTCTTCTGTGAGGTTTCATATTGCAGGTAACTAAAATCTATAAATCAATTTACCTTTCGCCATTCAGTCTTCCATGTTGCATACATACTTGCCATCGTTTACATAATTTACCACTTTTTCCATTCCCTAACTGAGATAACGAAGTTTCTTACAGTTTAAACTACAAGTCGGTACCTAACTTTTCTTGCTATAAAAAGACCAAGTAGAACCTATTTATCCAGTATTCAATTATCCTAATTCTACCTTTAAAGCTTTATATATAAAATGTTTCATACTACCAAATAAAATGCCACTGCAATAGCCAAATCAATGGAGTTAAACTAAATAAAATAGTAATTAGTTTAAATGGAACACAGGATTGCTCTCAAGAAATGTGAGCATTAAAACTACTTCGTAATACATTAAAAGGTTGTATGTATACCTATTCAACCAGAACTGAAGTCAAACGGGAAACACAATAGTTCTTTAGTTACTTTTAATCCAGGCAATCCACCGATGAGGTGAAAAAAATCAGGTACTTACATACATAATATGTGTGCTGCGATTACGTTGCAGAAAACGACTTTATTAACATGACTAACAGTAGGACATAACTTGGAGTGAAAAAGATTTGATTTTATACATTAACAATATTTTCTCATTTTCCAATCAAGCTAATGTGAAATAGAGCTAAAGTAGGTTTGTACATTTTATTCCCATTTATTCGTATGTTTCAAAATTAGCCAATTCCTATTATCTGTCCTACCAGTTAAACAAAGTATTGCACGATGTAGCATTTAAGCACAACCACCATCGCTTAGGCTCAGCGTCAACAGTTCAATTAATTTTTCTTTTATTACTTTCAGAGTTCCAAAATACCAGTGGGAAAAATACATTGCTCAATTCATACTTTGAAATCCTGTCTTCGATATTTTTTACATACTTACTATAAAAAGCCTTTTTTCATTACATGAAATATAATTACTGATTTTGAACGTATGATTGTGCCGACAGGAATTAAACATCGCTTTGAGGTTCATAACATTAAACATCCCCGTTGATTACCATGAAATTCGGTTGAAAACATTGTAAATATGTATATTGTGGTGACTAAAAAACTTTACGTGTAGTTTTATGCCTTACTTAAATTTACATTATTAATTATCAACTACTCAATTTTTTTGAGAGCATTTCCATATCCAGTTAGACTAATCACAACTCGTTTCAGTTCATCCCATTGCTTTTTAAATTACCCTGATATTTGGGTATTAAAAATTGCTTACATATAAAATGTATTTTCAAAAAGTGCTAACTGATTTAGAACTAATTATTTTAAAAATGGTACAAAGTTACATATATTTTATGAGAGTACAAATAAATAGCAAAAAATGAAAAAATAGGATTTGCAACGAAGTTTAAAAACGGTGTTTAGAGTTTTTGAAAAAGTACAAAATGTATATATTCAAACTTTAAGAGGTGTAAAAATTGAAAACTTAAACTTTTAAAAAGGTGCCAAACATGAAAAAAGGACTAGTCAATAAGTATAAAAATGTCCAACGAGGGCGGTTTTGCAAAAGAGCAAAAAACTAGAAGAAGTTTCAATACTTTTTACCGGAAATTGTCTTTTTTGATGCATGTCTTAACAAAATATGCAATGAGCTTTAACCGTCGAAGTTTTGACTTCATGTTTCCAAAAATAGACTAAGCGCTCTTTGGTCAAGAAGCTATTCACACGTCCACATAAATTTTCTCATTATTAATTTAATTGGATATTGATCTAGCCACATTCAATCAATGTTTGAACTGACAGGGTGGAGAATTTACATTTTACGCAATTGTAATAATGTGTTACGATCACGTTGCGAAAATTGACTTGACTCTTAATATTGGCAGTAGGATCTAACTTGAAGTAAAATATATTTTTTTCTCCATAGCCTATTTTTTCTTCTTTTCCAATGAGGCTTATGTAAAATAGAATTAAATTGGGCATGCATATTTTATTCTTATTTACTAACATGTTCAAGAAAATTTTCCCATCCTACCGGTAATTATAGCATAGCATTCCACAATATGGTTGGCTGCCGTCGCTTACACTCAGCGTCGTTGTTTAAATTTGTACCTTTACGTTTGATCCTTACTGCTCTCGCGGTATCTTGGGACCTACCAAAATTATTTTTTCAGGCGCCAGTCTTTTGCATTGAGCAAACCATTTACGTTGATTTTGCGTAACATTTTTAATTTCATAATACTTTTTGTTAAATTCCTCGGCGATGAAGTAAATTTAAACATACTAGACCGAAAGCTCTACCAAGTTGATGGTGAAAATGAAAATAATTTTCCCTCTAAGTTGTCAATAATATTGGCCAAGTCGTTTTACGCAACGTGATCCCATTCGTACTTAATCAGTGCCTGCCTGGATTGAAACTAAATTAAAATGCAATTAAAATAATGACGAGAAATATAAGGTAGATATTCATGCCCACAAAAAAGCATAAAACTTGAGTACATAAGCCTGAAATTGATAGGAACGCAATGAATTATCTCCAAACACTCTTAAATGAAAAGTGAGGCACTACTAGACGGACTTGCACGAAATACGGAGATAACTCCTTTTGTTTCTACTAATTTTTCGAGTTACTTCATTTTGATTTCTAACCGTTTCCAACTTTGTGACGATTATTTCTAAACCAAGTTTGCACTAACTGTGGGTAAAGCTGTGGGTTCGAACAAATCTTCCCAAAGGAAGAAGACTGCATACTAGTGAAAGATTGTAAAAAGCAAAATTGGTATCGAAGAGCCCCAAGCTTCGACGAATGTGAAGCACTTACAGTCCCCTGAATCGGAACTCTAAGCAAATACAATTATCTTTCTCTTTGAGCTTTTAAACGTTTATCTTTTGCTTATCTTGATTTGATTTGAGAATTCATATGTTACAGTATTAACTATAACGATAAACCCAGAAAAATCTTAAATAGCGATTACTGACTGTTATTTGATGTCATCTACTTTACGGCTAGTTGTGTTCCTTAACTTGTGTAAATATTTATTAAGTAATTAAAAATGTATTTACCAATCAATTAGGGTGAAATTACCATATGTAACCAACGAAATCATCAGCTAGTCCTTCCTCTTCGCCATAATTTCGAAGTAAAACTATCATTATGAGAAGTTATTTTATTACCATTATTCTTTGGCAATCGTGCTACTTTGAAATAAAATTAAAGTTGGCACGCATATTTGATTCTCATTTATTAGTTCGTTAAATAATCTACCCTTTCCCGTCTACTTTACTTTACGTTAGAATAACATCCACTTTTTCACGTCTTCAGTGCTTGCCTGGGTTAAGCGTAACTAAATCGATATGGAAATTATTGAATTATGTGAAAAGTTGGGTACATGCACATACACAATGACAAAAAAACTAAAACATGGGTAAGTCTAAAATTCATAGAAGCAAAATGAGGCATGTCCAAATACTCTCAAATGTAAAGTACCTCCAGCACTGACGGACTTGCTTCAATTACAATCACTTTAAGAACGGACGACATATCTCATTTTGTTTCTACCAATTTTTGAAGTTACATTAATTTGATTCTTAACAGTGGCCTATATTGTGTCGATTTTTCCTTCCACGAGTTTAAACATACTGGGGGTAAAGCTATACGCTTATGAATGCCTACCCATGCTAGATTTTATTTCACATTAGCTTGATTACGAAAGAAGAAAATATAGCTGTCGGATAAAATTAAAATATTTTTCGCTCCTAGTTCGGTCATACAGTCAATAATATTACTGAAGGCCTTTTGCGCAATAAAGAAATGTGATTGCAGCATATACTCATACACCTATGTCTTCACCTACCTTATAGACACATACATAACTGGATTGATACAAACTAATTAATTTCAAATTTATTAAATGCGGAGAAAACGCTGTTTCACTCGGGAGCACTTTTTGTAGGAAATTTTACAGCTCAGAAGGGCTTTCACCGGTAGTGTAACTATACAGTCACATGGGCTTTGCCTCGACATGATTGATAAAAATGCATCACTATTGTCAAGGTTTGCACAAAAACCTTCTTTTAAACTTTGACAAACTTGAAGTATTTTTTTAAATAAAAAATGCCCATATATTTATATTGTATCCAAAAACGACGCATTTGTTATATACATTTCAGTCAAAAAGCTATCATTTGTTGTCCATGTGACTGAAATATGTATTAAGTTTTACTGAACAACTAGTTGAACATAGTACTTAAGCTTACTACAGGTACTTTTTTGTAATTCTGAAACACACGAATGGACATATTGGTCATAAACTGCCGATTAGGCATTTACTGGGCATTTATTTCTCCGAAAATATGCTCCGCATTGTGGGAATATACGGTAGAAAGGGCAATATTTTGTATAAGCTGGGCATACACAATCCAAAATTCGATTGCTAACCCTACTTGTAAAGGCTAGCCTAGCAATTTTTATAATTGCAAAAGACTAAGAAAATACAATTTTCATGCCAAGTATGTATAAAACCCAAATGAATCAATTTAAATACGTCAATAGATTATTGATTTTTTTAGGTCTAAAACAAGAACAAAAAAGTACCGGCGCGAAGTGTAAGGGATTGCAGTTATGATGAAATCCTACACCGTGCAATGCTGTGTTAAACCAGTAGGACGAAGAATAGACTGGAAAGGTTGGATTCTCGAACAAATTAATGAATGAGAATAAAATATGCATGTCCACTTTAATTTTTGTTTGCATTAGCTTGATTCCTAAAAAATAGAGGTAAACGAAAAAATATAAAATATTTTGCCCCCGAAGTTAGATCCTTCTGTCAGTAATAATTGTTACCTTGTTTTTCGCAACTTGATCGCGGCACATATGCCCGTCCTTAGTTCCAACTCATCCAGAAGCGTAAATAGGCGTACGCCACGTAGGCCTTGGCCTACGCAGGGTTTTTAAAAATTCTTTTTACTTCCCACAAAAAAGGAACAGACTTTTTGAATTAACACAAAAAAAATAATCATTTTTTAAAAATTAACAAAAAAAAGGAGCCATTTTTTAAAATTTTTGCCATTTTTGCAGATTTACCCAAAAACGACGCAGGTTTGTTTATCTGACACAAAAAAAATCGCTATTTTTCTCAAAACTCGAAAATGGTACTGTTCTTTTTAATTATCACTAAAAAAGGCTCGATTCTTTAAAATGATTTGCACTAAATTTAATGCGTTTTTTACATGTTAAACTACATATAATAGATTTTAGCAAATTGGCCTACGCCTAAAAAATCCTGGTTACGCTTCTGAACTCATCATTGCTTGCGTGGATTGAAACTAAATCAATTTAGGATTAAATAAATGATGAGAAAAGTAAGGTAGCTTTGCAAAATGACAAAGCAGGTTGAAAAAAGATAATACCAAAAATGCTAGAAACAAAATCAAGTTTGTCCAAATACAATTTTTAGAGCGCGGAGTAAGAACATACCTACCTCATTTTGTTTCTACAAATTTTTTCAGATACTCTAATCTGATTCTTGATCGTGGCCTACTTCCTTATAACGATAATTTCTCTATAACGAGTTGAAACATACCGGGGAAATAGCGGTAGGTTTGTCAATGTCTACCTAAAAGGAAATAGATTAAATAACAGTTAACAAATGCAAAGGAAAAAATCAGGATCAATAAGCTCCAGGTGTTGAAAGATTTTAAAGCGGTTTAGTCGTCTGAATCCCAACTTTGAGGAAATATGTGCTACTAATGGTTTAAACATCTAACTTTCCCCCCTTTTACATTGATTGAATATTACAAATGCTATATTTTAAACTCTGAACCAGGAAAACATCAAAATAACTATTACTGATTGCTATCTTTTGTATGTAAAGTCTAACAATGCCTATCCCGGCCGATGCTACTGTTTGTATTTATGAGCGAGTAAAAGAACTTTTTACCAATCTTAATTGTGAAGCCATTTTGATTTCGAAGCGTAATTATACTTTTTTGTTATCTGTCATTTGTACTGTTGGAGTAATATATACAATGTGCTTTTAGTCTACAACATGGTCGTTAATTTGCGATTTCTAGCATTAATTAAATTCAACTAATGATCTGGAACTTAATAACCTGGTTAAATAGCGACTTTATTTCAAGATCTTGGATTATTCAAAAGGTAATTACACAATTAGTCATAAAGTAGCTTCCGTTGAGTTTGTGAGTTGAATTTAATTGGCACGACGATTTGCATGGTGTTGGTTTTCTTCGGTTTGTGCGGAATGGTAATTTTTGTTATTTGTTGAGATTAAATGGGAATGCTACGTCATTCTGCTGCGTCTGGATGATCCTTGGCTTTGAGTTTGCTGTGGGCCTTTCGGTTTTCTGAAACCACTCGGATTATTTTTGGAGTTACTTCTCGTGCTGCTGTGGATAAAGTCGCCTATTGTCGCCCCACCTTTCCCATTGCAACTTGATGATTCTGAGCTCACATTGACATTGACACTTCTATCGAGACTATAATTAGCCGGACACATGCCATTCTCAGAGATCTTGGAACTATTATTAGTGTTTGCAGGCGAGGAGTGTAAATGTAATGTAGCTTTGACAACTGATGCGTAACTCATCCGTGGAATCTCCTGCCCCACACAACCTGCTTTCGTCATCGGTTGCTTCTGCAATTACAGTAATTATGCTGGTCGTTATAAGTTGCACAAGTTTAGAAAATTACGTGCCCTTTTAAAATAACCTGCTCATAGAAAATCCACACGTTGAAAAATTTCCCGCTGAGAACATAAATATACACGCTTAAAAATTTCAACGTGTAAAAAAACACAAATCTGATAGAAAAAAAGTAAAAGATACACACAGAACAACTACACGCTTTAAAACGCCGCTTAAAAATTATGCAACCAAAAATAAACGCTAAAAATTCAACTTTTACGAAATGCAAGCTAAAAAATTTAACTTTTAGAAAATCAACGCTGAAAAAATCAACTTTTAGAAAATCAACGCTGAAAAAGTCAACTTTTAGAAAATCAATGCTGAAAAATCAACTTTTAGAAAATACACTCCAAAAAATTCTACTTTAGAAAATACACTCTAAATAATTCAACTTTTAGAAAATACACTCTAAAAAATGCAACTTTTAGAAAATGCACTCTAAAAAATTCAACTTTTAGAAAATACACTCTAAAAAATTCAACGTTTACATACCAATTAAAATAAATACACGATCAAATATACCCCAAATAGACAAATTTATTTAAGACATCCACTCTTAACAACTAACATGCTTAAAATACGTTAGAAAAAGTACACGCTTGAAAATAATCAAGCTAAAATTATGGGTTCATAAAAATGCTCTTAGAAAATTACACAAAAAATTCCGAACCCTTAGAAAATCAAACAAAGCTTGAAAATTGCATTTGTTTTGAAAATAAAATGGTTAAAAAGTTCTATATTCTTAAAAAAAGTGTGCAGCACAATATTCTGACCTAAATAAAACATTTGAAATAAATTACTTTAATTAGTTTCCTGAATAAATGCTGAAGGCTAAATTGAACCTTACCTCATGAAAATTTTGCTCATACTGACGATGAGACCCACAATGAAGGGCATTTATGCTTTGAGGTTTTGTTTGCGCTTCGAATTCCTCATGCAGACCACAAATATACTTTAGTCTGTCGCTTTCCCAGTCACTACATCCATAAAAACTTGCATAAGTACTCAGCTCCATGTAACCGTTGCACAAGCAAACCTTCGACTCGGTTCCAAAAGAATATCCAAGTGGGAAAGATTCTTTATACTCATCCGTAAAAACTTGTGGTAGTGGAACAACATCCATCTCATTAGATTCCGTTTCCAACTCCCCGTTACTGTCTGTTATTGACCCGCAAGAAGTGCCAACTTGAGGGCTCAGCGATCCTGTATCTGCTTCCATTAATCTTGAGTCGGGTAAAATATCCACGGATTTCATTTCCGAGTCCATTTCTGGATTTCTCACCAAAGGCGTCTGTTAAGGGAACAATTTCAAACAGTTTTCAACTAATTGCCAATTTATTATAAGATGGTTTTAGCAGTAGCGTAACTACGTGGAGGACACGTAGACCTTGATTTATAAACGATTTTTGAAAACACACCGCCTCCTTTAAGATTTCCAAGAAAAGAGACGCATTTTTGTAGTTTACACGGAAAGAGACGTATTTTTTTCGATCTACACAAAAAGTGACGCATTTTTTAAATGTATGCAAAAAAAGCATTTTTTTAAATTACACAAAAAAAGACGCATTGTTTTAATTTACACAAAACAAGAAGCATTTTTTTTTTCGATTTTCACAAAAAGACGCATTTTTTTTGCAAAAGGAGACGCATTTTTTTAAAATTACACAAAGTAAGATTCATTTTTATAATTTACATAAATAGAGAATAATTTTTTTTAATTTACACAAAAAGAGACACATTTTTAAAAAATGTACACGAATTGCAGGAATTTTTTTAGTTTAAATAAAAAGGACGCAGTTTCCATGAAGTTGCAAAAAAAGGCGCAACTTCTTTTAAATTTACACGACAAAGACTCAGTTTTTAAAGCCTAGACAAAAATACGTCGATTTTTTTAGTCTATACGAAAAAGACGCTCTACGCTATAGATTAGATTCAGTTTATTCCACGCCAACCTAAAAAAAACCTAAAATTCCTGTGGGTGCTACTGAATATAAGTAGGATACAGACTTACGTAATAAGTTGGAATTTTGGGAAGCTGTTATTGTAATAAAGTTGACCGAAAGTTGTTAGGACTTCATTCGAGTTTCATTCGAAAAGATTTTTAGGAAGGAATTCGAAAAGAGTGCTAGGATGGTCAAACACGTTTTAAGATAATGTTATTGGAAAATGAAAAAAAAGATGTAATTATGCACACACTTCACACGTTCAAAACACACTTCCATACTTCCATATGATCTTGACTCAGCAAATAACAAGATATGGAAAAATATGGAATAATACTGCCCTACTTTCGACTACACACAAATATCGAAATGTCATAGAAAGTGCTTTGGGTGCGACGAAACCAGTGTGTTGTAATGATGAGGTTTATTAGTCGAGACTCAACTTAGAGCTCCATGGGGGAGCGTTTTTGTATGTAATTTTAAAAATTGGTTAGGCATTTTTCGTAAACATGTTGACTTTGTGATAGTAAGCTCATAATAAAAACAAACCCAGATTCATTTTTGTTTAGCTACAAAATAATCGTGGTCAAAGGTCAAAAAAGACTAGTATCGATTTTCACCGTTTTGCATCATAGTAATTTTATATTTTTATATTAAATCTGTTGTTATTTTAAATTTGTTTTCACAACACTTTTTACATTTCCGTGTTTTTTAAAAAAAGCGATTTTTATATTTTATACTTTTTCAAAATTTTTTGTAACTTCTGCACTTTTTCAAGTTTGGTTTTCATATTTTATATTTTTCAAAATTTCTAATTTTTCCTTTTGATACTTTTTAAGCTGTTATAGTCATTTTTACCTAATTCAGGATGTTTAAATTTTCATTTTTACGATGTTTCAAAAGTGCTTTTTAAAAAACTTATATCATTTTTACATTTTTTTAAACATTTAAATCCTCTCCTTTTACACTTTTTGAAAAGTCCAAATTTACATCCTTACAGCTTTTTTGATAAGTCCTATTCTCCATTTTTTACACTTTTTAAAAGGTTCCATTTTTCAGTTTTTACACTTTTTCAAAAAGTTCTTGTTTTCATATTTTACACTTTTTCAGTTGTTTTTCATTTTTTACACTTCTCAAAAAGTTGCAATTATCATTTTTTATACTTTTTAAAAAAGTTGAAATTTTTATTTTTATAGTAATTATATTTTATTTTTTTAGTATTTTTATACTTACCATTACTACATTTTTTAAAATTTATTAAAATGTCCGATTTTCATACTCTAAGCTTTGAAAAACTTTGCATTTAAAAATAATATTTGATCAAGTTGTGCTGAAATCTGACCTTACTATGTCCAGGTCAGTTTTCATCAATTTTAACCCAATCCCAATGCTGATTACAGTTACAAACATGCCCTTGTGAGACTCCACTCTCCTACACTTTATTCCAGCAAATGTGGAATACGGAAAGATTTAAGGATCGCCGTTTAAAACCTATTCCCATTATTCTGGATAAGACAAGAGCCAGAGTGTAATTAGTAGTGTGTTTAGAACATGTTTGTTTTACACTTATCCTCACTAGTCACTTGTGTGTAATTAGGGCCTTACATTTGTAGTTCAACATAGATAAAGTGTCCTTGGGTATGTTTTCCAACACAATATTGTACGAGTTCATATGTAATCTCTATCTCTTGTGTAATTTTCTTACTGTTAGCTGGATAAATATCTGTATGCATGAAGAAAAGAATAAATACTTGCTGCTTCAAATGTCATTACTTGTTCTTGCAGCTGGAAAACAAAAATCGAAAACGTAATTATGTAATTGTAATTACTCATTATCAATTATTATTATTTTGTCATCCTCAAATTAGTTCTAGTAAATGTGTACTCAATTATTTCAACTTAAATATTAAAATTATCAAAGGCAACCAATTTGTTCGTGACTAAAAACATCCAATTTCCCTCGCTGTATGATAACGATAAGTAGCACAAAGTAAATAAGGAAGAACATTAAGCATCTTTGAAAGCATTCGCCTAGGGCTTGTTGGGAATATTCCCGGCATATTGGGCATTTACTTTTCAGGTTGGGAATATTCCCATTTGTATATTGCACAAAATTTGTATATACCCTTTATGCATAAAGAACAAGGGCACAGACCCATATTCGTGTTTTAAATTCATATACGCGAAAGCAATGCCGTTTCTTTCAGTTTTCACCAAAAATTCGCATTTTTTATAATTTACCCAATGGATGAGATTAAGTTACTTCCAGATCTTCCCGAACAAAAATCAGATGCATCTTTTTGCAATTTGCAATTAATAAGATCCAGTTCTTTTAGTAGACCTACACGAAATAAATTCCTGACGACGAAACTGCCGTAAGCTCACAATACTTGACTGATTTATAGGCGCATCTTTAGCAACAGCATTGTCATCTTTACCTAGAACTCTCCACTCATCCCAACGGACGGAGTTCAGCCAATCCGACTTGCCCTATACAGCAAAGTCCCAACCGGGAATGCTGTCACCTGTGGTCGCGGTACTGACAACGAAGACTGGAGAACCTTCGTTCATAATTGGAATAAAAATGACCTCGAAATCCAAAATGAAAGTGTTCTGAAAATAAAGTAAGTAAATAATTGAATGCTTAACAAAATCGAATTTTGATTTCAGAATCACATTTTTGTAAAATGTGTTTTTGTATAGTTATAATTACAGGTAGGTTTGGCAGAACGGAAAAAATTCCTTTAAATTTTTGGGTACAAAATTTAGAAAATTCCGGGCATGTTTGGACTTTGCTTTCGCGAAGCAAAAGAGGAATTTTGGGAATTTGGAATTTTGGAAATTTT
>JAAXYX010003987.1:0-13135 GCA_036851915.1 Ptenothrix huangshanensis | reverse complement strand
TGACACCAAGAGAGGAGACTCATTCCTCCTTGTCGCGAGCACTGCGACCAGGAGCTCTCCCTAAATTTTATGGATTCACAAAAGTCCCTACATTGTATATAGGCCTACGTGCAAGTATAATGTTATAGGCAGTTGAGCTGATATTGATATAGATAATGATTAAAATGCAGGCTACACTTGTGCACTTAGACTCTGTCGATTCCACATTGGTACTCAGGTACTAGACTGAGACTGTATAACTAAGGCTATCAATCTCAAATGATAAGGTAAGGGAACAGCACGTAGGTACCTGCCTGCAGATAGCTTTTCACATACAATAAAATTTTAGAATAAAATGCAAAGAGACTTATAAATACTATGTATGAGAGTGACTACGATATCAATGGAAGAAAGGTTTTCTTAAGTTTGAACGAGACGGAGAATGAGTACGACTTATTACCGTTGCTCATGGAAACGTTTAACTGCTTGCTTAAGTTATCGCTGAACTTGGGAAGGTACCTCTGTCATTATTGTACGTCTAGGTATGAAGGAATGGTCGTTTTGCTTTTTATGTCTTTATTTATCCACGTCTACGATAACTTTGAGTGACTCATGACGACGATTACTTGTGTGAGTTTATAGTTCCTTGGCTAGTTGTAGTTTCTATTTACGTTTATCGTCATCAACTTGAATTGGAACTCATTTTTGATTTGATTTCGTTTCATTTCATTTTATTCCATTCCATTCCGCCTTGGTAAGTAGGTATATCCCTTGGTATGCAGTATCTCGCTGAGAGAATCTAAGGTTAGGTAACTAGCTCCGTAATAAAAAGTCGAAATTGTGTGAATGGTTTGGTGTGGCATGGCATGGCATGGCATGGCATGGCATGGTATGGTTTGGTATCGTCTAGTATGCATATTCCGCACAAGAATTTTATTAGCTCTGGCTTGGCAGAAAGGCTAAGTAATATTCACTATTTGCTAATCGTAAGTAGTATTTTGGCTCTATTGATTTCCATTCATTCCGTCCCTTTCAGATGTACAGTATGTCGAAAGCACATTGCCATTGAGCCAATAGAAACTGGAAGAGAGAGAGAGAGGAGGAAAAAATCCAGCAGGGATAGATCCAACATAGACATAGACATGGAAATCGACGTGATATCAAAAAGAACCAAAAGGAATCACACACAAGTGTTTAGATGACATCCATGAGAAAAAAATTTAATAGTTAGATGATGCCTATATTCACATGTATGTAGCTAGTGGAAGTAGAAGCTATGGCAAAAGAAACTAGTGAGGGTTTCTATCTGCTCTCGTCTCTTCTCTTCACAGCTCTTCTCAGTTCTGCTCGTTTGGTCGTCTGGCCTGGCCTGGCCTGGCTGTTTCTCAAATGTTTCTGCTCCTGATTCTGATTCTATGCTATCTATACAGCGTAGGTATACCTTTGGGAAATAAATGTGAGACTTTTTTTTACCTCAACTTCTCCTTCTCCGTCGATCATGGTTTTCTTCTCTTCTAGGAGGCAATAGAGAAGAAAGACTGAGCTGAAATACACAAACACAGTAGCAGATCCTTCGCTTTACAGACAGAGAACTGAAAAGGAAAGAAAGAGCAAGAACAAGAAGTGAAACTACAGGGTTTTCTGAGGTTACTTGCTACGATATAGCTGCTGGCTCCTGGTCTGGTCTGGCCTGGCCTGGCTTGGCTTGGCTTGGCTGGTGGATACTGGTAGCTTAACAGTTTGTTATTTTTTTAGAGATAGAGATAGACGTGCCAGTATGCCCTGCTCCTTTCATGTATATGCTTGTTAAAGATGAGAACGAGATTTTGTGCAAGACGATGACGATGGCGAAGGAAACGAAGGTGGATCGAGATATCAAAAAAACGAGGGCGAGAACGTATAGATATTTCTGCCTTACATAGATAGAAATAGATGAGTAGGAGTGCAACGATAGATCTTGTGTCATGTTATGTTACATACCTACGTTGCATTGTGCTGTTCTGCTATTTAGTTGCTTTGGTTTCGGTTTTGGCCAAGCTTGGTTTGGACTGTCATATGAGAACGAGAATATGGGTGGACATGGATATGATATGATACATTTTTCTAATTCTCTCGATTTTGCTGAGTGAACACTGAACAGATACTGAATGGACGAGAAACGAGACGAGAATAAGAACAGTAGATGCAGGCAACGTAATGAACATTAACAAGAACATTAAAGTAGGCAGGTTCTAGATAGCTCGGGCCGGGCTCATATCGTATCATTTAGATTTTGTAGGTAGGTACATAGTTGTATCTATATTTAGATTTACATAGTTAGAGTCATATAGGTATGTATATAACGTACTGTGCTCGATTCTTATACATGCCACTATTTGTTGTTTTTATGAACTTCAGCTTCACGTCATTTGAATGTGGATATGAATGTGGCAAGATATTCGGTTGTTAATTTGCCTTTGTGGGCAATTGTAATTGCAATCAGTGATACATTACATGATACAAGACCTACTAACTAACAAAACGCAGAGCAAGTCCCACTGGCTCTGTGTAAAATGCTGTAGGATAGACTCATGTAATAATAGTGTGTGTGACTTTTAGTCTGCATTTAAAATTGGTGTGCAGATCGAGACGGATACTTGATATTAACTCGAGCCTGAAATAAAATGATTGATTGCAATCCAGTTATACTCTCGTATTATGTTATGTTGTATCAGCAGAGATTTTTAAACTACCTAGTCAATCCAGACTGGAGTTTAAGTATACATACACACACGCCACTGTGGAAGGTAAAGTCTTAGTTTGGTAAGGGTATGTTTAAAATTTGAAACAAACGATGTCAAGCACAAGTAGTAAAGCTTTAGTATGTTTAGAACGGGATTTGTGTTTGTAGTAATTTATTGTTTTATTATATTTATTTGAAACATAAGGGATTCATTGATTTAGATTTAGTGTTTGGAACTACCTTTAGGCTTTTGAATAGGAGTAACCCTGAGGTAGGTACCTATTAGTAGTAAGTTCTTTGGTAGGTAGCACTTGTTATTCAGGGTATTATTTCTAGACGCAAATATAATTATACTTTTAGGGTTGTCACGTCTTGCAATTATAATGCATTTCAATATGTATTATTGACAAAAAAGAATGAGAACAGAAACCAGAGCAAAGCAGACCAGACCAGGCCAAACGAAGCCAGGGCAGACCAGACCAGGCCAGACTTGAAGATATTTTATATTTGAATTGTATTTTTGAAGGTAGATACACCGCACCGGTAGGTAGGTAGGCAGACAGACGTACTTACCTCCTGTATACACTTAAAGTAAGGTTTACTAAACGACTAAAAGTAAAGTTTGGTGTGGTAGGAACGATTTAGTTTTGCAATTACTGAGTTTGTAAGTGTTTGCACTAGTTGTGTGTTTGAAATTATCTTTGGTGGAGGAATATAAAAAAGCAAGCCAAGTTTTATCCTGTATCAAAATGCTAAAGATAAAATATATTACAAAAGAAAGGCAAGGTAGACGAGGACGAGGAGTGAGTGCAATGACAGTATAGATATTATTTAGGTTTGCTGATGAGATGAGATTGCGTGGGTTTACCTAACGAAGTAGTTTTCTCGTATGCGTTCCACACTCACAATATATATACATAGTGCAGCATGTTGCTGTATTCTATTACTGGGCAAGTTTCTATGGTTGTATATTCAGCATTGGAATGACTTTGGATGTGGATGTGGTTGTATTTGTAGGTATGTTTGTACCGGCACTGGCACTGGGACACGTACGAGGCTATGTACTTGGGTAGGTACCTACGTCCTGTTGGGTGTTAGTGGACTTTTCATTAGTTAGCTCTGCTCACGTTGTTTGGTTTGTAATGCAACCATGGATTCAGGGAGAAAAATGCAGATTTGAGCAAGGCAGAGTTCTTGCGATTAGTTCTGTCTAGGTCTTGACAGCAAAAGCAATAGCAAAAGCAATAGTAGCAGTAACATCATAGCTCTCGGTATATTTGTATATTGTGAGAGGACGAAGACCGTCAAGTGAGTAGAGAGTTGTTTTGCTGGTGCTGTTGGTGTTGCTGTTGCTTTCGGTCGGTAGTAAGGGCATTGTATGCAGTAGGCCGAGGCAATAGGAATAGCAGGGGCAATCGCAATATACAAGTAGCTCTGGGTCTGAGTAATAAACCAGGACTGTAGACTGCGACCGAGCCTCAGACTGAGGTACAGAGCGTGTAACGTATTACAATGTTTTGCCTGCCTATTGCTATTGCTGTTGTAGGTAGTTTGTTGTTGTTCACTAAAGTAGAGCTCTGGGGCCGTAAAAACAATTAGGTGGAAATGCATGCTGGCTTCTTGATGATATTTGGCGACGAAACTTATTTATGTTGGAATACGAGAGTCAAGTGTGTAGAGAAAAGGAACCGTTCCGCCTCGATTCCCTTCCTTCATGCAGATGAAGACAGACTGAATGGAAGTGAGACATTTTTTCTGTCTTTCTATCTTTCTCTCTTTCCACCTAGGTAGGTACGTATGTATTATACAGATGGATGGATGTATGAGAGAGACTCATACGGACTCAGAATCATGGGTCTAGGTTCACGGTGCTTCTCTGCTCCCAAGATATATCACATTCATTTATATTATTTACAACTCACTAGCTTACCTTTGCGTTTGCATTTTCTCTTGCTCTTGGTCGGGTTCGGGCTCGGGTTCTGACGATATCACTATGAATCTGACTTGGGCTTAGAAGCTACGCAACACAGATCTACGAACATAAACAAAGGCAATAGTCGAGCTAATTTATTTACATGGGTTCAGTCGACTCGGAATACTCAGCAGCTCAGAAACTCTCAACTCAGCTCAACTCAACTTTTAATGTGAAGCGTAAAAGAAAGGTAGAGAGTAGTAAGCTCGAAAATGCTGCTTTTACATTCAGCTCAGAAATGGAGTTGAAGTTGATAATTACTCGTGGTCTACGTCTGCAACAACTAAAAAAGAAAAGATTTTTCCAAACTACAATCCAGGCTTGAGAGGAACAGAGGAAGACAGAGTGGCAGTGGTAAAGTAAAGGCAGGTAGTTACTGCGGTCTCGAAGATCCTTGTACTCTTCCCTTGTCTTCTCATCTCATACTTTTCTTTCACTTGGACCTGGATGGTTAAAACGTGGGGAGTACGAAAGTTTAAAATACCAGAGTACCTTTAACATTGCTGAGTACCTTTAACATTGCTGAACAGTCGAATCCCTGTCCATGCCGGTAATCTTGAAAACATTTTTGGGCACTTAATACAATAATTAGTGTACCCTTGCTAGACAAGTCTCTCTCCCTGTGTAAACGACATGTTTCCAATTTTAGTATGGTTAGGTTACCAAATCACGGATTGGTATACGGTTAGGTATATCTATATTGGCATCTGGCTATATCTATATAAGAAGATCTTTCCAACCACAGGTCTTGGCTGTTGCTGTGTGGAGCGAGGAAGGAGAAAATCAGAAAAGGATGTGGTGGATAATATGACGACCTTTGTCTCAGAATAATAGGGACAGAGACCCTCTAAACTTTTAGTTATAGTAATTATTGTATCCACAATGATAGGTATATGGCTGTGTAAATACACCAAGGTTGATAGAAGTGGAAATGTATGAAAGCCACAAGAGCTTACAGTGGTATACGGTGGTACAGTATCTCAAAGGGTTTACAAGTTTGTTCATTGTTTGTGTGATAATAGATAGTATGCAAGATGATTCCTATATATTTGTGCTCAGAATCAACGACTAATGTTGATTGTAGTCTCAGAGTCAGACCGAAAAGTAAGGATAAGTTGGTTTTTGTATTGCATTTGCTGTTGCTGTTGCTATTGCTGTTGTAAGTAGACAACTGTTTAAAGTTTCAACAGATTCGTATCTGACAAGATAGACGGGGAAGCTGAGCATAGAAAATTTGGAAAGAATGTACGGATCCACGTAGGTTGGTGCGTTTGCTTGGCTTAGCTTTACTTTGCTTTTCCTATACATGTGTCGTGTTCAAGATTAGTTTTACTTTTGGGTTGACTTATCTACAGTATCATGGCAAGTATCTTTGTATCTGTGTGCATCGTGTAAGATATACAGGGACGCAGGCTTACTATTGTTGTGTTGGTGGAGCAATAGGATTGTATAGATGGACGAAATAAAATGTAAGGAAGGTAATGGTAATGTAGTGGAAATTGAAGGGACCCCTATGTTGCTTGCTATATTTTACTTAAGCGATTCGATGGTCGATGGACGCACTAGTGGTGGAGTGTAGTACGCACGAGTATACACGTAACACATCTAAATCTGACTATGCTTTAGTAAAAAAAAATAGTACAGGGAGTCTGGCATGGGCATGGGTAATCTAATGTTCAATGCTGAATGTTGGAAATGGGATAGATAGGATGGAGATGGATGGTATTGTGGAATATAATAATAGCTAGATAGAATGGATGAGACGAGCGGTGAAAATTTGTTCAAAATCCTTTTCTTGTCTACTGAGCAATTGCTTGGAGGCTGTGGCTGTGAGATTTCTCGATTTTTCTTTTTACGATACTTGGGTATTACGAGGGTGCAACGAAATCCCATTACTCCACTAATACAGTCAAGAACGGAGGAGGTGTACGGTGTAAATTGTAATGCATGCAATAATGTTATTTGAGGTGAGTTGATCTACTGATACGGTTATATCGCGTCTCTTCTCTTCTCGTCTCTCTATGTTGCTCTATGTCAAGCGGAGCTGTGCCTTGGCGTGCTATGAGACGGACTTGAGTCCTATGGGAAGGTATATTATTACATGATTACCTATGCATCAAGCTCAGCAAGAAAATGCTGAGTCTGACTGTGTAGAGTAGATTGCATAGCCTGTAATACAGTGTGAGATGGAATAATGTGGATGGTTTGCTTCGGCTTGGTTTTGGTTTTGAGTCGGGAGGACTTGAAGTTTTAGCTTTGGCGGCGGCTCCTAAAATTTTCATCGTACACACAGATATTTCCATTTCCTTCAAAAGTCTCAGTCTGATTTCCTTCCCTGTTTTGTATGTATATATCTAATATGCGTGCTTCATTGGTTGGCTGTCGGTTCATTCGTTCGATGGTTCGTTTGCTCGGAGCCCAGCTTTAGTTTTGACTGTTCAAATATTCAGGACTGGATGTCCTCAGCTCAACCTCCTGCAACGCATCGAATAGCACGTAGGTTGGTATTTATTGATACAAGTGGGTAAGGCTTACAAATTTCCAAATTTTCCCATTTCAACTAGCAAAATATGATTCGAAATCAAGAATTAAAGAACCTATGTATGTGCAACGGGGGCAGCAGAGTTTGTTTGCTATCAGATGAATGTTGGTCTTGGTCTAGGTGTTCGTGTGGATACCATTACGAGTAGTCAAGGAATGTCAGCATTCTGCGCTGTGGGGATGTTGTTGGGAAATATGATTGGGATTCGTCAATACTTTGATCATATTACAGAGTTCCATTACATCCTTACATGGTGAACGAATAGGAGTATGACTTGGATACGAAAACGAATACGAATAGGACTTGGGATAGGAATAGGAATACGAAGCGTCTACCCATAGGTTTATTTTCCTTTTGGGTTTGGTACTTGATCAGATGGTATGGTGCGATAGGAAATGATTGCATGTAGCAAAGAAGGTGGAGATAGAATCCTATAGCTATGTATGTTACATATACGCTGACGCGAGCGACACTTCGCTTCTTCAACGATGATGATGAGGAATAAAAAATAAAAAGGTGACTGAGGATGTGAATTGTGTATCGGAATGAAATGCACAATTACATGCCCACAATCTATGGCAGACCTGAACAGGGCTCTCGAACAAGTACATACCTACAAGGCAAGTGCAGCTACTAATACAAGACCAAGAGCAAGACAAGACACACTGGAACGAACAAGGAAAACCTAGTCGTAGTTGAGGTTCACTTTGAGAATGTGAAGAAAGGAAAATATGTAGGAACTCAAGCTCAGACTCAAACTCCAGCTACGAACACAAACCACATTGCATCGGCATTGGCCTCGGCTTCGGCTTCTACTGAGACAGATCCTTTGACTTGGAGTTCGACTTGGTTGAGATTGGGAATGGAAAGACCAGACTGAGAGTTTGGTATCTACACAGAATTGAATAGGGTAGGATAGAGAGTAGTGGATGGGAGATGGTAGATATGCTCGCCATAATATTATGAAGATGCGCATAGGTAGTAAGAATAAGAAACCATCCAAGTCAGTATTTAATGCTTACCCGTAGGGTCTCCATGGAGTCTCCGTTCTCTCTCTTCTCTCTCTCTGAAAGGGATGAAGGTGGAACTAGTCAGAGAGTGAGAAGTGTTCATTCTTACCATTACCATTGTTGGACCATCTTGTTTTTTTATACCTTTTGGTTTTTGACTTGGGCTTTAAAAGCTTGGCTCTTGGATTTGTGTTTGTGAGTCGAGATTGAAAACTCTCTCTCTCTCTCTTTGGTTCTCATGGTAGTCAGTCCTTTAAGATCTCCGCTCTAAACCTGAACACATAAGCGAGATGAACATCTTATGAACATTCGGGCATTGAGTGGAGTGAGTGCCTTTTAGTTTTCAGTTTCAGTTTTCATTCTACTGCATTGACTTGGCTTGGCTTGGTTGTCTTGCATCGCCTTACCTTGCACTTCGTTTCATTGCATCGGACTTCATAGGCTTTGCTTTGACTGATGATACTTTTAAAACCGAGCTTTTGTATTGTTGTATTCGTGGCATTTCAAGGAATGGAATGAGACAAGTCATGAATATCATCTCACTTTGACTTCACTACCTCACTCACACATACATAACTACAGCAAGTGGGCATTTGAATCGGTATTACCGCCTTGCATGAGGCAAGACAAGACCAAAACTAAGATCAGGTCTGAACCAGGGATCGTATTCGTAATTCGTATTCACAAGGATCGTGATTACACCAGAAAATCATCAGTATCTTGTTCTTGCATCAAGCCCGTATGAAATATGTGAAGAATAGATGAGGTCTAGGGAACGTTGGAAGGTACCTATAGATAAAAGTAAATATGTACAATTGAAAATACATGCACACATATGCAGAGAGATGGATGTTGAGCCTTGAGTCTTGTCTTGAGTGAGCAGGTTTTCTTTCTCTTGATTCTTTTACTCTTGATTCTAGATGTTGAGTTGATGAAGATGATGATGTGGAGTGGAGTGGAAGTCGAGTCGAGTTGGGTTGAGTTGGGTTGAGTTGAGTTGAGTTGAGTGAGACAGAATTCATGGGACGACGTAAGAAATTTAGGGAAGAGAAAGATTCACACCAGTGAGATGTGATAAGCTGAGACTACTTGAACAAAAAGTATAATTAGAACCTTGAAAAAAATAGACATTGTCGTATGGGTATGAGTATTCTTACTACTTGCTTGTATGACGAAAGGACTGGAGGCTTGAAAACGACGGCGTTTTTTAGTGCACATTTAAGGGGCTCCGCATTGATTATTTACGACAGCGGAGGAACTTTTCATGGAGCATTTTAATTTCAGTTGTAATATCTACATTGTAATTTCACATCATATTGTACCTAAGAACGATTAGTATGTTTTGTTGTACTGGAATTTCCAAGTTTTTTCATAATTTTTGTTCCTGACTTTATGTATATAAATGATTCATTATGCAAGGTATAGAATACCTGTACATAGTTTAAAGTTACTATTGCTGGTGCAGTTGTACTTACATAATTATTATATTACTCTTGTAGTTGTTTGCTGGTTGTTGGTTTGATGATTACTCTGCTTCTGTTGCCGTTGCTGATAGGCAGTAGGGTGAGACGAGAGTTTAAAAATATGTTGATAATGATTATATTACTCTTGTAGTTGTTTGCTGGTTGTTGGTTTGATGATTACTCTGCTTCTGTTGCCGTTGCTGATAGGCAGTAGGGTGAGACGAGAGTTTAAAAATATGTTGAAGTTTATGATGATAATGAATTATTAGAATTCAAGATGTGATAGCTGAGACTGAGAGCCGAGACTGAGAACATTGACGATCAAAAACAGTAAAATAAAACAAAGACAAAGTTGACTGCTGTAAGATAATTTTCATTAACATGTCATTTTCATGATGCGGTGTATAAAAGGGCTTGAAGGGTGTCGTGTCTAATGCTGGTTCTGGGACTGGGACTGGTTCTGGTAGTCAGAAAGGCATGAGACATAAAAGCATACTTAAATTAAGGTATAAACAAGGTCTTGAATATTTTCTTGACTTTACGTGTAATATTCGTGGGCAGGTAGGCTAACGCGTGGATTGTATTGTATGGTAGGTATTTTGTATTCATGGTACCATCATTGTATTGTATTGTAGTAAGTGGTGAATTGGTAAATATAGTAACATTGTATAAGGATAGAGTATTACGTAAGCGTGTACGATTTAAACTGAATTTTCAGATAGAATTATGCTCCACTCACAATCACCTCAAATTTAAAGGCCCTTCAATTTCATTCTTCCATGTATGTATTTTGGAAAGGCGGGACAGAATTCGCTTGTAATCAAAAGAGTTATCTGCACGCATCGCATCGTATCCTATCGTACAGTATTGTATCGTATCGTTTGGTTCGTTTTCATATGAACATCAACAATGAACTTGGACTTATACGAGTGGTTGTGCATACTCAGAAATAGAAATGCTTCCCTGCCTTTAACTTTGGTGGTTGGTATTAGTAAGTTAGTTGTTCTTGTTAGTTGTTAGTAGTTAGTAGAGTAGAGACATAAATGGTAGTTGGTGGTGGTAGAATTACTGGTGGAGTTGCACATGTAGGTACGTTATCGTTTCTCGTTGATTTTGACGTTTGCATACCATTCATTATACATGCCTTGTACTGGTACTGCAGTGCATAATACATCACACTGCATTACCGTATATTATTATACTGTATTACATTGGATTGCATAAGATGGAATCAGACTTTTGCATTTTTTGATTCACTTCGTCCCTCCTTGTTATTATTGCTCTTTTTCGAGATTTATATCTTGTTTTTATTGTTGACCGCTCCACGGGAACAATAACAACGGAATGAGAAGAGAACGAGAACGCGAACGAGAATGCGAACGCTACGTGGTATATTAAAAATGTATAGATAGCTGTATAATTATACACGAACGAGCAACCTAGTCCGATGCTCGGCGATTACATGATGCGGTGTGTGATGCGATGCGATGCGATGGTGTGTGGGTGTACTCCAGTTTCATATTTTTATTCTGCTATTATAATGGCCCAACGTAAACTACGCAAGTACTGTATTCCTGCATGGGAAGGAACGTCATTCGCATATTCAATGTTACTATATATGTAAATACGTACATACTCCACTGCATTGTTTGTAATTGTATTCGAAATTCCGATTCCAAAACCAAATTCTTTTAGCTCAATTCAAGTTCCCGTGCAGGAAATACATAAATATATGTATCTGCTTAGACGGTACATTTAGTTGCACAGGTGTGTATAAATGGAGCTTCTAGGTGGATGTACCTTTAGTGTAGGTGTTTACAGCTATACAATGTAGATGTAGACTTACACAGCTTAATCGAATAGTTAACTACTCAAATTAACCTACGGCTGCTCTCTTCGTATATCAGGGTGTTGTACCTTCGTATTTATGTATGTAGGTAGACTAGTCGGATTAAACTGATACAGGATAAATGTGGACAGCTGCAGTATACGTGATATTAAATATAGGATGGTAAGTTAATGCCTTCCTATAGAAGCTACTAATGTTTTCGGTTGGACTTGGAACTCTCATTATTTGTAAAATGACAAGATTGTATTAGCACTAGCACTGTAGTGTATCCAAGCCCCTCTTCTTTTCTCATAAAGTCGAACCAACGACAGCGAAAATAAAAACGACATCAACATCAACATCACCTTACCTTTATTACTGAACCAGGACCATAGCTAGAACCAGAGCCAGAGTCAGAACCGTAGCCAGACCAGCCATTTCAGCGTCGATGCCATTGTCCAGCAGGTGTTGTCGAGGCTCTTCATAGTTCATGCCAATAAAATAAAGGAGCAGGAATAGCGTAGATAGATATTTCCCTTCCTTATGTAGGCGTGTGAGCTTTGGCCATACTATAAGAATTACGAAAACGAATACGACCGTCACATGTTTACCTACGCCGATGCCGATTTCTATTTCCATTCTCATTCACATTCCCATTCCGATTCCTACAGAATCTTCTTTATAGGCATGGATATTCCTACCTGTATGAATTTAATGCTTGCAATATTAAAATAAAATACTGCTGTGCGTTCAAGTATGTTTGATCGCAAGGACGTGAAAGCGTTTTCATGCAGCCGTCAGTGACAGTGGGGACTACCTACAGCGTATGAATATACATGCATAGGTACCTTACTAGTCCTTGGTGATTTGACATCAATTTTGTAATTTTGCTGCAAAAATTGTCTGCGAATTGGGATTAGGTACTAATAATGTGGCACGATGTAGATACAAATGTGCACATGTATCTCTTTGCTGTTTGTGGATACATTTCTACGATGTTCTTATGAGTAGTGAATGGAAGTTTTAATGGCAGGAATTAGAAAGAGGTATTATGTTATGTATATTGCAGAGGTAGAAAATTGTTGTGATTTTCCTATGCCGGTTTTGATAAACGCTATTAGCTAGTAGTACCAGCCGTACTACACCACTACAGTTCATGTGCTTGTAGTATATATAGGATTTATGTAAAGTAATTATTATGTAAGGATAGAATAGAAGGAAAATATACCCATTTCTGCAGCATTACTTGTTCTTGTCACTTACAAGAGTATTCTTGAGGGATTATTGCTACATATTTTCGAATTTCGAGAATCAGCTTTGCTTCTCGCAAAGTCTGATTCTGATGTTGATGCTAGGGCTGACTGTGACTTGCTGACTGGGACAGTTGACTGCAACTGCTTAATGCTAGTTTATACGGCTGTTATTGAGGCTGCCTTGAACGATGTTAATGCTGTCCACTGGATGTGGATGTAGATGTCTGGTGTGAGTTGATGTTGGCGTTGATGCTGATGTTGATGATGGTGGTGTTATTTAATGCACATTTAAAATGACTGTGAAACGATGGGTTATTATTGTTGAAATGTATGGCTGACAATGAGAGCCGATAAAACACGTAAGAC
>JAAXYX010003986.1:0-13136 GCA_036851915.1 Ptenothrix huangshanensis | reverse complement strand
CTACTATGTATTTCAACAAAGTTTCTCTCTCGCTCCTAAACCCTTCGCTTAGCCCATAGTCCGTTACTTTTCCCAAGAGACGAGACTCATTCGAGTCAAAGAGTTTACATAAGGAAAGGAATACAAATACAAATATAATTACGAGCACGAGGACGAGGATGGTTTTCGCTGCATTCGCCACGGCTCCTGATTACGATTCCCGAAGCCGATATTGTTATGAGGAAAGCGAGCGTCATAAATCGTTGGGTGAGTCAATAAAATTGACGGCCATTGAATTCAAATATGGTGACGATATGTGGATCACAATCTTCACTCACCTTCCCCCACTCCACTCCAAATTAAATAGCCTGTCCAATAAATCAGTCTATCAGTATCAGTATCAGTCCACGGGCTCGTCAGCATCAACATCAACAATAATAATGTAACAGCAACAACCCTTCTCCTCAACATATGCTTTACTCCTCCTAGCAATCCTTACAATGTTTATACAGACTTCGTTTCTTTCTCCCTGGCTAGTAGTTGTGCAGGGGTTTTCAATTGGCCTCTCATTGTCTTACGCTCCTAATGCTCTGACAAGGGAAGGGTAACATTCCATCTGTTTTACTATTTTTCGTATTTTTTTAAAACACGTTTTTTATAAGAGGATTCTAATTTAGGTTATTATACATACATTCATGTTTTTATGGAAGAATGGGATTTTTTTAAAAGTAATAATTTGAAGAATAGCAGACTTTTTCAAAAACGAGAATTATTTTATGAAAAGACTTTCAACAATAGTACCGTTTAAAACCGTGTAAAACATAAAAAATTGGACTTTTTCAAAAAGAGCCTAATTAAGAAAACAGATTTCTTAAAAAAGTGTAAAATGTAAAAAATAAATTTTCATATTTCTAAAATGTAAAAGTAAAAAATTTTAAGAACTTTTCACGAAGTGCAAATTAAAAAATTGACTTCTTTAAAAATCGTAAAAATTATAAAAAAATAGCCTTTTTCAAAGGGTCTAAATATTGAGACTATAACTGTTTGAAAAAGATTAAATCACAAAAAATCATCTTTTGAAAAAAGTGTAAAAAGCAGGTTTTTTAAAAAAGTATAAACTAGGTAATTTTTTTAAAAAAATCCTAAATTCGCTTATAAAGATCTTAAAAAAGTGCAAAATACACAAAATAATGAGACATTTGAACAAATTCACTTGCTAAATTCTGTTTCTTCGCGAACTCATGGTACATACATACATCAATAAATGAATTCGAAACAATTTCAAAATATCGGATCTTTTGTACCTCACCTCTCAAACCTTTGAGAAAAAAACATTCGAAACATCTTTCGAGGAATCAGATCGATTCCTTCCCTCGTCAGACAGTAGGTTGGCTTTGGCTTTGGATTTGACTTTGTCTTGGGCTTATTGGGCTTTGACTGCTTCAACTGAAATTGATTCCTAGGAAGCCCAATTGAATACAATTGAATTCAATTAAACTACAATTTATTATTTGGATTGATTACACTCTTATTTATTATTCTGCTCTTTTTCCCTCACACAAAATCATGCCATTCCAACATCCATAGCCATAGCCGTAACCATAGCCATATACATACATACATATAGCCATCCGATCGTCAATCATCAGTGATCATCTTCTTATTTGGCTTTTGCTAATCGCTGGGCTACAAACCAGAGTATTCTTTTCCCCATTTTTTATTACGTCGGTTTGTTTTCCTTCGTGGATTAGCTTCATTTGTTACATTGTACTGTATTGTATTGTATTTGAAATTCTATTTGTTTGCCCATCATAAATTTCTTTATTGTACTAATTCTGAATTCCCTTACTGAATACAGATTTTTAATCTCCANTTTTCCTTCGTGGATTAGCTTCATTTGTTACATTGTACTGTATTGTATTGTATTTGAAATTCTATTTGTTTGCCCATCATAAATTTCTTTATTGTACTAATTCTGAATTCCCTTACTGAATACAGATTTTTAATCTCCATTTTTTTAGAATTAGAAAAGGATAGCATTTTAAATAAGGGACTTTAAATGCGAGTAATTTGGATTTTGTTGTATTTGGATTCAGAGTACAGTTTGATTTTACAGTTGCGTGGAGAAGACTTTGGATTGGAATTGGAATTAAAAACTGGTTTCACAATGGCCCCCATAAATTCATAAAATGGAAGCTAATAAAATCCTTTTTTCGAGAATAGCTACAATACTGTCTGTAATGATCGGGTTGATTTCGAATTTGATTTTGATGCTGATGCTGATGGTGTACTGTTTTTTTTTCCTGGAAGGAATTTATATATAGACCGTGATTCTTGAGAAAGGAGTGCAGGGTAATTTAGTGTAACTGTAATCTAAATTAGTATTGCACCAGCTAATGAGCTTTTCTGCTGGGGAAAAAAGGAGACAAATGCCACTGTTAGGTTTTATGGAGTTTGTAATTTAGGTTTTATTTTATTCCAGTGAAATGAAAATAGAATTGACTGTGGGGATAAAGGTTTTTGGACTTTTTGGATTTTTTGGATTTTATTGCTGGGAAGCATAAGGCACCATGTTAAAATTGCTATATATAGGTATATGTATATTTATAGTACACATACATATTATGCATGAACGAAGAAAATGTTCTCCTTCTTTCTCCTTACATTTCTTAAAGCTAAAAATCAAATCTTACAGATTTTTGAAGATTTTAAGTCAAACGCTCTATTGATTCTTCTCGAAACAAAAACAAGTACGAAAAAATTTTTTATTTCTATACATTTGAAAAATGGCCAAAATGCTATTTTTTCTATTTTCAAGAGAATTAATTAATTCTCTTGTTACATATTTTAAAAAGGAGTAAAAACTATTAATTACACTTGTTCAAAAAGAACAAGATCGAATAACTAGTTTTGAATTTTTGAATAAGAGCAAAAATCTTGTAATAAAAATTACGCCTTTTTCAAAACGAGCAAAAAATACTACGTACATTTTTGCTACACGAACTGCAAGCTACAAACAAGTCCTACAATTTAGTATGTGGCACTTTGAAAGAAGTGTGGAAATAAATTGTATGAGTATACGACTCTAGCCTACAGATTGCATAACGCATTCTTACTTTAATTGGATAGATAGTTATACTCACTTACCCCACTTTGCCCATGATAATGACCTTGACCAGCATTTCAAAATACATCGTATAATTGCTGGATTAATAAGTTCCATCATGCGACAACCGCACAACTTCATAGTACAATCTTGGTCAGTGTTCTTTCGTCGGTTGAAAAAATTGGAGCTGAATTTAGCTTCCAACAAAATATTTCATTAAGCTGTGCCAGAAATTCCCAAAGTGTAGTAAATTGAATTTAAATCCATACAATTACATTAATTAAAATTCTATAGCCATGAAAATCTTCATACTGAAATCCCTTTTAATCGCACTCTTTGTAATTGTAATTAATATTAGTTGCATAAGTTCGGAAAAAATTCTATTTCTGAATGTATTTGGAGGCAAAAGTATAAAGAATTTCTATGAGCCACTGATAGAAGAACTTGCAAACAGAGGCCATCAACTGACTGTTATTTCACCATACAAAGCTTCCAACAAACACCCCAGAATCAAAGATATCCTTGGTCCAGACGTTTGGACCATTGACGATAGTATGAAAAGCGTGAGTAAGGACGCCTTCCAAGAAAGGAAACGAGGAGGGGTTTGGAACCCCATGGTGATGATTGAGTCATCATTTACTCTGTGTCACGAATTCCATCAATCGCCGAAGATTAAAGCGATTTTTGACGAAAAATTTGATCTTGTGATTTCATCTTACACATTTAATGAATGTGGATTCGGTCTAATTCACCGCATTGGTGCACCATTCATTTTGATGCACGTAAATCAACCTCTTCCGACTAACAATCCAACGGGATTACCATACCCACTGTCGTTTCTCGCAATTCCCATTTTAGGCTTGACGGACGACATGAATTTTTATGACAGAACACTTAATTATGCTTTGAGCATAATCGTCAATTTGATGGATTATTTTGACCGAATTCCTAAAACCGAGGCAATCTACCGGCAATACTTGGGTGCAGATATCCCATCTGTTACAGAAATTGCCAAAAATGTCAGCCTGGTGATCGCGAACAGTCATTTCTCTTTGAATTTCCCTCGTCCCTTGATGCCCGATGTGATCGAAGTGGGTGGAATGCACTGTAAGCCAGCAAAGGAGTTGCCTACGGTAAGATGTAAAAAACTCTTATTGTAATTTACTTCAGATATATTGCGTAAATAGAATATTGTCCGTGATATGTCAAAATAACCTAATTCCGAATTCTGCTAAAAGCAACATCAACTACATCCAAAAAGGCTAAAATGCAAAATGACCTGATTCCGTTGTATAAAATGTTTTTTTTATGTTTTGGCGTTTTTAAAATTGTTATTTAGGACGTTATTTATTTTTTACAATGTCGTAATTAGTTCATTTAATTAGTACTTTTTTACAACCCGTAATTAGAACGCTTTGCACTTTTTTAAAACCCGTAATAAGAACGTTTTGCACTTTTTTAAAACCCGCAATTAATACGTTTTGCACTTTTTTAAAACCCGTATTAAAGAAAGTTTTGTACTTTTTTAAAACCCGTAATTAGAACGTTTTGTACTTTTAGAAAACCTCGTAATTAGAACGTTTTGCAGTTTTCGAAAACTCGTAATTAGAACGTTTCGCAGTTTGCGAAACCTCGTAATTAGAACGTTTTGCACTTTTCAAAACCCGTATTTAGAACGTTTAACACTTTTTGAAAATCCGTAATTAAAACGTTTTGCACTTTTTTAAAACCCGTAATAAGAAAGTTTTGCACTTTTTTAAAACCCGTAATTAGTACGTTTTGCACTTTTTTAAAACCCGTAATTAGAACGTTTTGTACTTTTAGAAAACCTCGTAATTAGAACGTTTTGCAGTTTTCGAAACCTCGTAATTAGAACGTTTTGCAGTTTGCGAAACCTCGTAATTAGAACGTTTTGCACTTTTCAAAACCCGTATTTAGAACGTTTAACACTTTTTGAAAATCCGTAATTAGAACGTTTTGCATTTTTTTAAACCCGTAATTAGAACGTTTTGCCCTGTTTGAAAAGTCGCGTACCAATCTTTTAGTGACATTCTAATTAACTAATGTAGATTGTGCTTGCAACTTATGGATGTAGGTCATGTTGCTTTTAAGGCTATTTGGAGTTAGTTCATTTCGTCTCTTCAGCGACTATGCAATTATAATAGTTCAGTTCTACAATTGCTATTCTCACAGGATCTTAAAAAATTCGTTGAAGCTTCTGGGGAAAATGGCTTCATTTTCTTCAGCTTGGGATCCGTGATAACAGGAAGTAAAATGCCTGAAGAAACCCGCAAAGCCTTCATCAGCGCATTCTCAAAACTCAAGCAGAAGGTTCTGTGGAAGTGGGAAACTGAAACGATGCCAGACTTGCCGAAGAATGTAAAGTTAGGAAAATGGCTTCCCCAGCAGGACCTTCTTGGGCACAAAAATATTCGAGCATTTATTACGCACGGGGGGCTTCATAGTATTGAGGAGGCAGTATATCACGGCGTCCCAACTGTCGGTATTCCTATGTTTAGTGATCAAGATTCGAATATGAAACATTCAGAGCATTTCGGATTTGCAGTAACCTTGCAATTTTATAACATTACTGAAGCAAAGATAACTGCTGCTATCAGGAAAGTTCTCGATGAATCAATGTAAGTTGTGTCCTTAATAATTATAGAATTGAATCTCGTCTAAGCTAAGGCAGTAGCGCGGGTTTTTTTTCGTGTAGGCCTGCAAAAACTTATTCCATATAGTATTGAATTTTTAAAAAAACTGCATCGAATCTAGTGCCAATTATACAAAAATGAGACTTTTCCGCAAACATTTTAAAAACTGGGCCTTTTTTGTATAAATTTAAAAAAAACTACTTCATTTTCGTATAAACTTAAAAAAAACTACGCCGTTTTCTTGCGAATTTCAAAAAAGCGGCGTCGTTTTCGTGTAAATATTTAAAAAAACGGCGTCTTTTTTGTGAAAATTTAAAACACTGCGTCATTTTAATGTAAATTAAAAAAAAACCTTGGTCGTTTTTGCCTACGTTTAAAAAACTGCGTCGTTTTCGTGTAAATTAAAAAAACTGCCCCTTTTTTGTACAAATTTAAAAAAAGCTGGGGATTTTTTATGCAAATTTAAAAAAAACTGCTTCGTTTTCCTGTACATTAAAAAAACCGGGTTTTATCGTGCCAATCCTAAAGAAGGCAGCGCAGTGTATTTTTAAAAATTCTTTGTAAGCCTTGGCCTACGTGCCCTACGCCTTGCTACGCTACTGAGCAAAATCTATTCCACCTTATTAATCCACCTTATTAATAACACTATGCAATTAATTTGGGAAAATGCATTATAGCCTTATTCATTTTTTAAAAATAATTTTTTTAGATACCGAAACAAGGCAAAAAAAATGTCCTCGATTTTCAGAGACCGTTTACAACCCCCACTGGAAGAAGCAGTTTTTCATGTAGAGTACATTCTACGCCACAACGGCGCTCTTCACCTTCGATCCCCAGCACGAAATCTCAACTTCTTCCAGTACCACTCGTTGGATGTGATCGCTTTATTATTTTCCATACTCGTCGCCGTTTTAGTAATAATTTATTGTATTCTTCGTTTGCTACTGAATGTACTTTGCAAGCTTTTTAAATCAACTAAAGAAAGTACCAAATCAAAGAAGCTAAATTAATTGTAAAATACATACGTGTGCAGTTCCACTTTTTACCAAATTCTAAATAATATTGTTAAAATGAATGAAGTCAATAAAGGGGATTTCAAATCGAAAAATGTGTTAGGCACTTATAACTTACATATAAGTCACCATGTAAGGATTTTTCCATAAGGCACCATGTTAAAACTGCTATATACTTATTCTCTTATACATGAAACGCATAAGACACGCAACTCCAAATTTTAACGCACAATGCTAAAGGCCCATGTTAAAAAAGGTCTATCTGTACTTTACGTATAATTACCTCCATTAATTATGCCCATAGAAAAAGTCTCTGTTGCGAGCAGATTTACTATTTACTCGAAGACTTTGTAACTGTAACTGACTTTTTTGCTTGATAATTGTTTACCGTAAGGGAAGTGGGAATGGAAGGCCTGGTCTGAACCTACGAGTAATCTGCTATGTGTAAACATAAGGCCAAACCAAGCCAGGCCAGACCAGACTCCAGATGTTACTACATGCTGGTAGCTGAGCCGTTGAGAGTTTTATGTGGGTGGATGTGGATGTGCTGGATGTGTGGATGTGGATACTAATACCATGTTTCAATGAAACGCTTCTTTTTCTTCTTCTTTGCTCCTCGACTTTACTGGATTTTTCAACTTAAAATTGTACCAACTATTCGAAATCAGTTACAGGATTTGGATTTAGATCCTCATTCAAACTCATGTTATGGCTCCTTAAACAGATTTAAATCCCTAAGAAAAATCAGAGCTTAATTCGAAGTTTCGAAGCAATCGGATCCAGATAAATTTAAATGTGGATTTAATTGGGAAATGAATTTCGACTTGATCCCTGTTAGTCAAACAGATTAGGAAGGAACTATGTAATCGTAAGACTGTATTTTACTACAGTCTTCTCTGTAAAAAATAAAGTTTTATTTTGGTTAGGCTTTTGCTCTGCCTTTGACTTTTTGTATGGAACTCTTGGCTCCTGTGCATTTGTCTATTTTGCCCAGTTAATTTGTAGCCCTTTAAGCTCGCGTTTATTATGATAATTGCCTAGGCACTTAAACCAGGCAAGGAGGAAGCATCGTCTCTCAGCTCCTTAAATCTACAAAAGATAATTCCAGAAACAAAGACTCATTTACCGAAAACCCGAACGAGTGCGAAGGAAAACAAACCAAGTGGCAATACTTTCAAAAGATACACTTTAAAAAAGGTACGCATCTAATGGGGAGAGCAGAAAGTAATCATTATTCAACTTGGCTGGGCAATATTTTTAAAGAAACAGAGTAAAAACCTTTCGCATTTTTGCTGGTTTTTTAAATCTTTTTTAAAACGGCTGAAATTATGAAAATACCTAGGAATTTTTACATAGGAATGAAAAACCAAAATGCAAAGTTTTTTGAAAGAAGGGATTATGAAAGCACTTTTGTTGAAAAATTAAGTTATGAAAATAAGTATTTTTTTAAAAGAGGAATAATGAAATTAAGCATTTTTTGAAAATAGCGAATTACGAAAGAAAAACATTTTTTCAAAATAGGAATAATGAAAATAAGCATTTTTTTAAAAAGAGCGAATTACGAAAGAAAAGCATTTTTTGAAAAGGGCAAAGTCTAAAAATATTCATTTTTTGAAAAGAGTGAATTACGAAAATAAGCATTTTTTCAAAAGAGGTAATTATGAAAATAAGCATTTTTTGAAAAGGGCAATTTATGAAAATATTCATTTTTTAAAAAGAGCGAATTATGAAAATAAGCATTTTTTCAAAGGAGGTAATTATGAAAATAAACATTTTTTCAAAAGAGGAATGAGGATAATCACATCTTAAACGTGACGAATTATGAAAATACGCATTTAAAAAAAATGAAAAAAAGTAAGCGCTTTTTAAAAACGATGAGTTGTAAAAATATTTTTTTAAAAGGGCAAATTATGAAAATTGAACTTTATTAAAATGCGCTGGAAGTAATATATTTGCGCTTTATGAAGTGTGAGCGCCAAGTATGAAATTAAGAAGGTACCTACGTATTTTCTTGCAATAGATAAAATAAAAAGGGGAAAAACAAAACATAGGTATTTTCACAAGGCGGGGAGGTATTTGGGAGGCCACAAAATTTGCATATATGTAGTCGAATGAAGACAAATACCAAAAATGAGTTAAATGTGTGTATATAGTACGCACATGCACACGCGAATTTGTAATAAATTCTTTTTGGACAGTTACAAATTTTGCCTCCGAGTAAACGCCTCTTTTCTAGTGTATCCCTGCCCTGTGGAGAAGGAGTTGCAAGTGTATATTTGAGCTCTGGTGTGGTCTCTTTAAATAAAGTGTGATGGTTTGGAATTTATACTCGAGCACCAGTTCCATATCCCATGGCCATGGCTGCACTTGAACTGTAAACAGTTCTCTGTGAATGTTTCTAAATGTCCCTAAAAATGTCTAAATCCGATACTGCCATAGATTACCAAGACAAAGTCAAAGGCAAAGCCATAATCATAGCAAAGCATAATTCATGTTCTTCTTTCTCATCTTCTTCTTTTTCTTCTTCCACCACCTCAGTCTTAACTTTCTGCTTCTGTTTTTAGTTTCAGTTTTTTCACCAAAACACATTCGCCTTTATTTTTTGTCCACATTTTATTTGTCGCAGAGTTGCACGTTGCACCATCGCGTCCTATACATGTATGTATATAGGGGTGGTGAAAGACATTCGAGTCGTTTTCAGTCTCATCCTCATAATTTACTGGTAGATTTCTGTCTTTTAAAGCTCTGCGCGTGTAAATGTTCTCCCATGTGGTAATCCAATGCCTTGGGTTGGCTTGGCTTAGCTTGGAGTTTGGTCGTTGGATGCTGGTTTGGGTTCTCCTAAGAATTAGAATTAGAGTAAAATAGGGAAAATAATCATGTGTGATTACGATCACCCACAGAGAGAGAGAGCAAGTAATTCAACCTACAAAGCTTTGTGCATACATGTGCTTTGTGTCTTTCCATTGTCATTTTACTGATCATGAATGATATTATGATCCGACCGACTGTTATTTTGGAACAATCTCGAAAAAGTATTTTTTAAAGTTGTATTTTTTTAAATTGTTCCATAAGTCCATGTAATAGCTTTTGAAAAAGTTCAATTCTTTTTTTTATGTTTTCTAAATAGCTGAATTTTTAATTTTGCACTTTTTAATAAGTTTTAATTAATTTAATTTGTGCATTTAACATTTTTTGAAATAATTTATTTTAAAACTTTTTGAAAAGTGGATTTTTAAGCTATAGTGGCCAAAGGATGCTTTTCTTAGGTTTTAGTTTTTGCAAAAATTATACTTCAATTTTATGCTTCCTCAAAAAATTTTAAATTTCATACTTTATATAAAGCTGAATTACTAATGTATGTATATTTTACATTTTTTTCCAAAATGACCCATTGTATGTTTTATCGTTTAAAAAAAAACAGTCTATTTTTTATTTTGTACGCTTTGAAAAAGTATAATTCTGCGATTTAACACTTTTTTCAAAAAGTCTTGTATGTAGTTCAAACTTTCATAAAAATCAAACTTCCCACTTAAAAAATATTTGCTTAAGAAAATAAATCTAACGCGTGGTAATACTTAATTGCAACTGTTCGCATTATGACATCTATCATTGGCAAAAATTCATTTGAAGTCTATTTCCAATAAATTGATGTATGTAAAAAGATTTCTCTTCTCAAATTTCTTTTTCTTGTGAAATGTTTAAAATTACAACCAAATAGACTGCCACAACTCGGCAATGAAAAGTGATGAGATGAAAGTCAAGTGCATAAAAATCAACAAGTAAGTAAGCTGTGTGTATTAAGCTGATAAAGGAAAGGCTGAAGGTCTGGCGAGTGTCAATATGGTTACCATTTATTAGTTTTATGACCGTGTTTTGGAACACAGTGCATACTTGTAGTGAAGATCGAGTGGTGCGTTGTCCTTTGACATGAAAAGTGTCTTGGAGTGTTGGTACACTTTGACATGTTTTCAAAATCTCCGAATGAGTGAGGACTGTGTTAGTATTAATGATGGTGTTGTAGTGTTGGTATAGAAGTGGGTTGAGAGGATTAAGTGTAAGAAGGACCGAGAGTGAGATTTAGACAAACACAGAGGCAGAGACAACTTCTGCCACGCACCCTCATTCATTACAAGTAGGCAAATAAATTGGACCTGCCTCTGGAACGAGAAACAAATGAAAGAAATTCCTAGTGGGCCAACTCATAATTTTAAATGTATTCAGTCTAAAAAAACTTTTATTCACTTTTATTCAGTTTCGGCCCTGGAAAAAACTCTCATCCAGCATGAAATTGTAAAAAAACTGTATCTTACCTAACATCAATTATAAAAAAAGTGCGTCTTCTCCATGTTTTTAAAAAAAAGATGTATCGTTTTTGTCCGAATTTAAAAACAAATGGGCCGTATTCGTACAAATTTTAAAAAAACTGCGTCGTTTTTGTCCAAATTTTAAAAACAAATGGACCTTATTCGTACAATTTTAAAACAACTGCGTCATTTTCGTGTAAGCTTTCAAAAAATGCATCGTTTTTGTTTAAATTTAAAAACAAACGGGTCATTTTCGTGTGAATTTTAAAAAATGCGTCATTTTTTTGTAAATTTTTAATAAAAGAGGGCATTTTTCGTGAAAATTTAAAAAACAGCGTCTTTTTTGTGTAAATTTTGCAACAAAAAATGCGTGGTTTTTAAACAAATCTTAAAGAGGGCAGTATATTTTTAAAAATGGTTAGATGCGCCAGTTTTTACAGTGTACCTGTAGAGTGAATCGTGATCTTCTCATTTGCACACCATAAGTCTTACAAGGAGCAAAGGGAGCATCTTCCTGTGTGGCACGGATCCTCCAGAAAACAACGTGTGAGCAGAACGTGTGTGTTCGACTCACAAACAATACCAAACCAAAGTCAGGGTTTTAAAGTAATTATATCTGTACATATAGCACGTCCTTATATGTATATCCGTCTTCATGTAAGCATATTAAAATTAGAACCAGAACCAAAACCAGAACCAGAACCTGATCACAACAAACTCTTGTCTTGCCTTTGCATTAGAATGATTAAGAGAATGAGATGAGGACCAGAACGAAATTTCGGAAGCAATCGGAGCGTGCCCATCTGCCATCCATCCACACACACAATCTAGACGAGCATCTCTCAACCGAATCTTTATTGCAGGAGTCCATCCATTATCATTATCTTGAGTCATCCTTCTTCATATCCCCGTCCTTATCCTTCCACAACATCTTCAAGGAACCAAAGGACCTTCTTCCCTAAAAGCTTTTTATTAGTACCAAACTATACATAGAACAAATTCGGTAATCATCCCAGTCCACTTGTATTAGCAATCATAATCATAATCATAATTACACTGCTCTATGCTACCTGCTCCACTTCAATGAGGAGGAAGGACCAGATTAAAAACAGGGAAATTGAATTCTCCGTGGAGGTGCTTTGGAAACGAAGGGCTAAGAGTAAATATTACCATTACCTTTCCTCGCTTGTAGAATTCTATGATGGAGAACGAGAGGGGAACATCCTGCCTCCGTTTGGGTGGCTTGGCTTGACTTGGCTTGGCTTGGCTTGTAGGAAAGGTAAAGTGGTTCCTGGGTTCCTTGTTCTTTGGACGTTGGAGTGTGGCAGGTGGTCAACGTGATTTCTTGAAAGCAGTTATTAATTCTATTTCTGCTCCTGTTTCTGGTCGTATTTTTAGTCGCCCATAAATGTATTTAATTCCAGCCATGTCACGTGTTCAGTTGTAAAGTAAAGAGGCAATACAGATGTTTACATGCTAGAGAGGGAATTGAAAGAGAAACGGATGCTTTGGAAGTTCTTTTAAATGCCTGAGATGAATCGTTGGAATGGGTCTTTGAGGTGTTTGAATTGAGAGCTGAATTCAAGTTGACAGAGAGAAGCGTGTTCGTTTTTTACAGAGACGATTTTTAGAAGGATCATTTTTCCTAATTTACATAATCCACCGTGTGTTAGAAATGAAGTAAGGAAGTTCATTTGATGATATTTCCGGGACGTTTGTAAGATGGAACGTTTTGCAAGGAGTTGGAGACTGACTGAGTGGATTGGAAGGCTGAAAGAGAGAGTACAAGAGAAAGAAGAAGGAATAGGAAAATCTTTTGAAAAAGCTTTTTCAAAAAGTTGGGAAAACTGTTATTTACACTTTTTAAAAAGGATCCAAATATTCTATTCACACATTTTTAAACGGATGTAAAATCTTCTATTTACACAATTTAAAAAGGCTGCCAAATCTTCTATTTACACATTTTTAAACGGATGCAAAATCTTCTATTTACACATTTTAAAAAGGCTGCCAAATCTTCTATTTACACATTTTTAAACGGATGTAAAATCTTCTATTTACACAATTTAAAAAGGAT
>JAAXYX010003985.1:0-13138 GCA_036851915.1 Ptenothrix huangshanensis | reverse complement strand
CGTTATAACAAGGATATGTTACGTATACTGAGTCATTATAGGCTACCCTCGTTGGAGGACAGTGTCAAGTTTTATGTTAATAAAGTTTGTCTTTCTCTCTTAAATGAGACTTTTTATAACGGCATTAGCAGTTCAAAAATGAATTTTTGTATCGGGATGGGGTTTTTACCATATTGTAGTATTTTCTTTTGCCTATACAGCGGGAAAAATGTCCAGTTCAAAATTAGTGGCCAAGGGGTTCGTTTTTAAAATCAAACTATCACCTCGTTCATTTTTTCAATTAGTCCATTGTTTGATTTTAAAAATGAAACCTTCGCCACTAATTCTGAACTGGACATTTTTCCCGCTGTATAGACAAAAGAAAATACTACAATGCAGTAAAAACTGCATCCCCATACCAAAATTCGTTTTTGGACTGCTAATGCCGTTATAAAAAGTCTCATTTAACATTCAGATTAAATAGGCCCCTGGAAACTGATCAAAACTCAATTTGGTCCTTAAGCACGCACAATTTAGCACATGCCATTTCTGTGCGTCTAAAAACATTTATCTAGGTTAGAAAAAACGGGGAAAACCGCCAATTTTGGCAGTTGTAACAAGTAAACTTAAACGCAGTTATTGTTGTTTAGGGAGAAAGAAATGCTTTATTTCACTATTAGTATTACTTCCTTGCAATTAGCGTTATTTGTTCGCAGAGTCAACATTAATTAATTGTAAATAGCCATTCTTAGTTACTATCATCTTGAAATAACGTTAGTTAACTTTAGCTTTTGTCAGGTGCATTCAATAAAGTTAGGGATACACTGTATTCGAGCGCATACACATCAAATAGTGGTACGTAATACATACTATGTAATGTACACGATACGACATAGCAAGGAAAATTCAAACTTTCCCGCCAAAATTTGCCTCAACCTCAAATCAAAAGTTCCATCGAGTTTTCAATATTTTCAAGAAACCCATCTCTTCAGAAAAGATTGAATTAGACTTAATTTGGTGCTTCGTCAAAGTTGATGACCGTAATCTACGCTCTAAGACCTTGCAAACGGTATATATATCATGTCACATATCTTTCTAAAAAAAAATTAAATCTAAATGTACGTTGTCGGAAAAGGTTGTATTAAATGAATCACCTTCCTGTCTCCTGCCTTGTATAATACTCTGATTCTGGAGCAACTTTCGTTAAAGTTAAATCATACGGGATTTATTTCCTCGGGACCTCAGGGTTGTTTCCCTTAACTTTTTCGTGTCATCATTACGACAGATATAAGTAGTATGTACTAGAATGTAAGATGTAGAACGAAACGTTACATATAAAAAACGAGGGCCTTTGATAATGGCTGTAAAAATATAATTTGCAAGAACACATAAATTGGGGCAACAGCAGCAGCCTAGTCATTGCGGCTCAAAGTCTCTTAGTACAACATACGATCCAACTCGGCACTCGGTCACTGCCAGCAACACAACTGAGCTTTACGTATCACATTTAGCTTAGTAATAAAAACACACACGTCTCATCATGTAATCAATGCATTCTACAGCTCCAGCCTTATCGATCCATCCAAACCCAAACCAACCAACTTTCTACACAGACCTACAAGCTAGTACTATTGAAACTCCGCCCTACTGCAACTCAAGCAACATTTCATTTCTGCTCCAGAGAATAACATATATCTATGTAAATATATGTGTGCACACATATATGTATTAAAAAACTCAAATCCTTATTTTATGCTCTAATATTTGACTCTGGGGAAACTCTACTGAAATTTACTAAATAATAAAAACTCACTATCATCATAGAGCCTTGTCTTCTCTCTGGGTTTGGCATGCTAGATATACTTATAACATTCTTCTACACTAACTTTTCGCCACTAACCACCCATAAGTTTACAAACTTTGTATACTCGGATTCGGGAAATCCAATTTTCGGATCACACCGACCATCGGATAATCGGATCCAACATGAAGTATAATTTTCCCTTCAACTTCAACGTCCATTGGAAAGGAGCACTATGATTTATGTAACCATACTGTATATGCAGTTTCAGTTTCAACGTTTATTTTATTTGGATTATGAAATGATCTGGTCTAGAATACGAAACACCTGAACATGAGCCACTGAAAGTTTCCAGAACCTAAATAAAAACAAATATTGAGTTATTTTTACTTTTCAGTGCGTAGAAATAAACCTCAAAATGATAATAATAAGTTTCCTAGTATTACAATGCATTGTATTCGAATTGGAATTTCAAGCACCAACACTTGTACGACTTAGTGAATAATAGAAAAGCACATGTTTGAAGTTGGAACGAGACAAGCCTGAACAAGACAAGACAAAACTGAACCAACTCAATCCACGTGCCTACCTATGGAAGGTACGTATCCACGTAGGTTTCTCCAGTTTCTCTTTCCGACCCCAATCCAACTCCAACTGCACAATATAATTATATACCGACGGTACCAATTACCAATGGTATACAAACTTTTGATAATAGAACGGATCCAATTCGAGAGCATGATTAAAAATGAGCAGGCAAACACATCTCTATGATGCATATGCATCACATATCATCATATAAAACAAAACTTGCTGCTAAAGTCAAACTACAAATTTTCGTTCAAGAAAGAAAAAGGGTTATACGAAATTGGCCCCTTAAGCAGAATGCTGATGTTATTGCCATCAGTTGAGCGAGTTGAGCACTTGCTATGCTCAGCACGGGGCTTTATGCGTATAGTTCCTTTTACCTCATCAACGACAAAATGTAAAGTGCATTTATTCACCGACAACACTTACATTTTACTTTTAACCTGTATAATGCCCCACCTCCATTACAATGTAGTCGAGTAAAAAGACTAAGAATTCATTGCAACGCAAACAATTCATCTCCACTCAATTAAAGTAAACTATAGTAAACCAGCAACCGCTTCCAAGTCAAATGGGTTACTATAGTTAACTCCACTACATTGTAATGGAGGTGGAGCATAAGACTACAAGAAACTACTCTTCTATGGTTAGATAATCAGATCCTTCAAGAAAAAATTCAAACACGAGACTACATATTGTAATACGTAAGACGGAATCGGAAACGGAGATAGAAACCAGAATAAGCATTTTTTTACACTCTTGCTTTCCTAACTACTAGTTAGAGAATAAGCATGAAATCCAAGATGTTTCTTTAAAGCAACTAAAACTTCAAGATCAGATCGTTAGAGTAAAGTAAAGTAGAGTAGAGTAGAATAGAGTAAAGTAACATAAAGTAAAGTAAAGCAAAGTAAAGTAAAGTAAAGTAAAGTAAAGTAAAGTAAAGTTAAAGTAAGGATGGGTTTTGGCTCCGATACGCTATGCCTCCTACTCCACTCGAATACGAATCTTATTACTTTGCGTCTTGGTCTGGGTTTTCGAAGAAGCAATGGTAGTTAGCAGTAGCACACAGAAGTAGTCGCAGACATAACTTATAGGCATTATAAAATCCACCATGGCAGATCGATAACGAAACGAAATGCTCCGCTCAACTCACTCAGCGTCTTGGTCTCCTTCTCGTACAAATGATTCTCTCTCGGTCTTCGCTTTCCCTACATTTTCGGGCTCTTCTCTTACTCTCTTTTCAACCGATTTGCGCATACAGAAATTCATCTCATCCTTATCCCTTATTCCGTGCGCTGCGTCAAATACGTGATTTCCACAGTTGAATGCTTCATTTCTTTTTAAATGTCTTGCTTTCGTCAATATATAGTAATTTGAAATGCGTCAGCCGATTTGGATTACCAAATTATAAGGAGGGTGAGGAGCGTGGATGTAATATACTACAGTATTACGTTACAGTAACACTACCTAATAAGACCTATAGAGACCTCCCGAAACATCCCACCCTTTACGTCAACTCTTGTCATAAGAGTTTTTTTAGGTACATGGTAGATACGTACCGCGCCGGGTACCTCAGTTATACTTAAATATATTCCTGATTTCACGTTTTGACAGAAGCTCTAGAAAAATGATTAGAATTTTAGACTTTATCTAAACTAGCAGGTTTCCTCTTCATCTGGATACGTGTGTAGGCAAACAGCAGAGCAACTCATAGCCTCCAAGTATAATAAACATATCTGTAAACGGGAAGATAAAAAGTAGTCATAGGACGTCCGTCCAACTGATTTAATAGGGATCCTTAAGATTGTTTTAAAAACCACACACTTTCGTTTAGGTCGGACAGACTATTCTTCCGTATTGTATTTCCCTATCTTGATAAACAAGCAACACCGTATTGTCTTACCCTATTTTTATAAACAAGCAATGTAGTAATAATACAGGTAAGTAATATGTCTTGCATAGACGGAGGACACATTGGAGTAGAAGCTGTCCATACGAGCTTGTGTTTTGGCTGGCTGGTGTAAGAAAGAGACTCCAATGACAGGGTCAATCCAGACAGACAGACAAAATGAAGCCATAGTGTCAGCCAGAGAAGGTAAACAATATTTAAAATCCACTGAAAGGTAGAACGATCGTATATTTTCATTCTGAAAGAAGATGACGATAACGTCAACAAATGGAAAACCATAAGTAATCTCAAGCATAGGAACACAAGGTTGTCATTTGATGTAAAACCATTTACTTTACAATTTTCAGAAAGTTATGAACTAGCAGAACAAAGAGAAATACAACCGTTACTAAATATAACACTAAATTTGTTCCCTTTAAGATTTGACCATTTTGTTAATTTCTTTACGAGTTTATAAATTATCGTTTCAAGTATGCAACTTAAAAATTAATTTATCACATGCTTATGAATTACGGTATTGCCCCTCGGGCATCAATGTACGAGTTATAAACAAATTTATATTGGTAATATAATAATTATTTTAAAAATAAACGATGCAGGGTCCGTAGACTAACTCTTTCTTAATGTCACCATTTTCGAATCTGATCGCAGGGTGAAATATGTAACCTCTTTTCGACTTGGTATCATAAACTATTATATCTACGTGACCGCTTAATCTGTTTTAAGCAATGCAGTGCACCTCTTCGTGTATACCTACCTAGGTCTAGTCTATTGAGTAACAAGTTTTAAGTTTGAGGTTTGAGGTAGAGAGCCAAAATTATTAAACAATATAAACTTGACACTCCTCTAACGAGGATAGCCTAAATGGACTCAGTGTAGGTTTAACTTGTCAACAGCATAAAAAATATGTAGGAACTTAAGAATTCAATTGTAGTAATTAATTTTTCGTAAACTTGCTGCACTCGCATAATTAGAAATGTTTACCAACATAACCATGTATCCAATCTCATTATACCCAGTCTCAGTATAAACACATCGTCGCTGAAGAAGTAGACCATGTTACATGCAATTTTCCTCAAATGTAAAGATTAATTATATAATCTATTTTCTCCAAAAGTAAACCATACTCACCCCTGCAGAATTCGGTTTAACACGGTTTACATATCGGGAAAAAAACATATAATACTATTTGCAACTGCTGAAAATTGCATATAACATGGTTTTCCACTTCAACGACGATATGATTACCAAGGGATATACACCAAAAGCAAACTAACCAGCTTCGTAATGATAACTGTAACTGATTGCTACGGTTTATGCTTATCCCGACAAGGATACTATTGTCAATAGCTATATTGATGCCTATTCTATCCGCAGATAGGTAGAAAAGAAGTAATCACAAGCTCTGCAAGCCTTAAGTACTTAAAATACCAAAAAATAAGACGTAGAAGTAATGCCAGTAGCATGCTTGTAACTTATTTATTTCCAATAAAGACATTAGCCGTCAGCACAACTTAGTATCAAAAATAGAAACCGAATCACAGTTGTCGGATGAATATATTAAGTGTATACCTATATATATTTGACGAGTTCGCAAATCAAAGTCGGAACAGAATAATTTTAGTTCATTCTCTAGCTCTGCAGACATAAAAATTGTCAACTTGACAAATTACATTGTTTTAAATACACGAACTGGCTGGACAAACTTGTTGCAGCATTAAACGAATTTTAGTCTTTACAAGCTGTAGAACTAAATAAACTAATCAATATTTAAATATACCTACGTACGCGTATCAATGTGAGATGGCATCAATCATCCACATTTAATTATTTACACATCTTCGAGGCATAGCACTACTAGATTCGACAAGCTCATTTGACAGCACTAGTGATTTTAATTGTTCGGGCAAGGCGATTCAGGACAGAAGTTAGTGAAAGTAAATGAATTGACACCACAGTACAATTTCATTAGAAATGCATAATGTACGTAATGAGCGTGTACAGATACATATCTGAATGACCATTCCTTACACGTAAAATGTGTGTCGTCATTGATACTGTTACTGATGCTAACTACCTAGACTTTTCAAGCTGTTCATTCAAAGCTTTATTAATTCTAACCATTCACTCCCTAGTATACTAGCCTACACTCCACATGCCTTCTACAGTTTGTATTAATCTGCAAATAATTGTGTGATTAGTTGGACAGAGCATAAACGGTGGGAAGGCAACTCAAGGTTTTAACAAGGTAAAAAGGGTTCCTATTGACAATTGATGCCACGAGCCGAATATTTTGTCCTACGTCAATTTTTAAAAGCTCTAACATACAGTAAACATGTGCGAAATATAATTGTAAATAAATATGCTTACACTCTCCCAAATATCATCTCATTTTAATCCTTGGAATCACCTCTTACTCGTATATTGTATGTTACTCTACCTTTCGTGTAGAGAGAAGTGAGATGAGTAAGGGATATTCAAAAGAGTAAGATAAGATGGTCAGTTTTGACCGTGCAGTGGCAATTGCATTCAAACATTATATTTACCATTCAAGCGCGCGGCAGACAATTAAATATCATGATAGAATATAAATAGGGGGAAATGTTTCCTTATTTCGTATTCAAGACCAACCTGCAAGTTGAAAGGCTTCAGTTAGAATTCAATATTCAGTACATGTCTAACAAAATTATGCACTACTATTGACAGAGACAGCAGAGACGTAAGTATTTCAATATGAGGTACCTTCTTATATATATTTACCTATACTCGTTGGTTGGTTGGTTGGTTGGAACATTCAAGTTGGAACTTGAATGTAACGAATAAAATACAAAATAATATCACAGTTCCTGTTACTTCGAAGTTAGCTGATGAACTTACACACATGCACTATAGGACACGCAAGTAGTAGGCAGGTAGGCGTACATGATGAAATCAGAGAATTAGAATCAAAATCAACGAAGCAGATTCGCCCACTAGCTGTCTGTAGCGAATGCACAACAGTACTGCTGAGAAAATGAAAAACTTCAAATTGAAATCCAAGTGAATCCACTCATGACTGTGTTAAACAGAGTACTCGAAAGAATATATCAATGACAGGACAAAATGAGGTTTTTTGGTGAAAGCGCTTCAACCTCTTGGAGAGTTGCAAAATTACACTGAATTTCTTCAGACAATCCGAGAGAGTGAGCTCTACACATGAAAAGTTTCAAAGACTAAGTTCCTCCGCACTCACCGTTCTCCTGCTCACCACTAGATCGAAGGCGGGTATGAGGTAGTTGCTTGAGGACCGAAATAGGAACCAGCCCTTCCGGTTGAGCATCTCCTCCAGAGATCAGCAAACGTACTAAACACATCTCGGGGGCACTAGCGGACACCTCCAGTATCTCGACTTGTTGACCTTTGTGCACGGTTAGCTCACGAGTTCCAGGAGCACCATTATGATCATTAATTACCCACGTCAAATCGATGGAACTCTGAAAATCAAAGCAAACCCTTTGGATAATCAATTATATCAGAACCTTAAATAGGTGAGAACCAGTGCTGTAAACTGTGCACTCAAATCAACAATTTCTACTCTTTGTCTGACGAGTACGCGTCAGAAAAATAAAATAAAAAGTGTGATCTTTGTGTACATTTTACGGTACTGGTAAGCTAGAATGAAAGTAAGCAATGTGAGTCCAACGATTGCCAAACTCCAATAATCCCTCATGATACAGAATAAGTCAAATGAATACGATTAATTCTAGCTTTCTAATTATTTCTTAAATTAAAAACCACCTCTTCGAAATTTAAACTTCTAAAATATACATTCTTCTGAATTAGTACTCGTAAATACAAGCAAAACCAATGGTAAACCAACCAAGGTAAAAAAATAAAGCTTTTGCAGTCTCCGACACGTATCAAAATCATGGCGTTACGTCCTCATGTCAAAGAATGTGACTAAAGACACCCAAGAATCAGAATTATCTTAAAACTTCTAACATGGCCTAGTGATCTTTTAAACTTTGGTGTTTCACCCCCGGCCACCGTTAGAGACCGCCCATTTTAAGGGGCTGTCATGCTAAACAACCTCCGGAATCAAAATTACAAAAATCACACCGTACACCTCAACTTAATAGAAATACCGTACCTATGTATAAAGTGGAAAATGCATACGGTAGAAATCATTTGACCCGGCCATCTTAACTGACCAGCCATCTTTAACTAAGAGTTTTACGGTATATTCAATTCTTTCGTAATTTATATCTTAATTACATTTAAAAAAGATGCATATTTCTCAGCAGCCACAAAAATTGTGGATTAAAAGTTTAAACGGAGTTTATCTGACTCATTACATCAACCAAACGAGTTACATTTTTTAAAATTAGGGATGGATTAAAGTAGAAAAGTTCTCTTAGCTATGAAGCACAGTTGTACATATCTCAGCACATACATATTCATAAAATAAATTTAATTTGGGAGAGTTTCCAAACGCTACGTATTAGTAACACACGCATTTCGACAAAACGATTAGTTACATTCCATTGAGGTATGGATGAAAGAGCTCCCGTACAATATTAGATGACTGAATTAAATAAATCCGACTTTGCAATAGCAACCAAGGCTGTCATCGTCGTAGTGCAAAAAAATATGCCGCGAAATTTTATACATTTTATCAAAATTATATACGTGTATATACGATATACCCAAATATATAAGCAATGCGCAGTATGCGCACCAACATTCAACATACCGCATCTAAACCACTACCGAATCCGCACTCCAAGGTAGGTACCTACACCTACATAATATCCTTGTTATTACTCACTGTAATTCCCTGTTCTCACATATTTCGCGAATCTCAGCTCAACGGCACGTACACAGGCGATTAAGAACCAGATCAGAGAACACTCCATAAACATACATAGGTAAGTGGAAAGCCAGCAGATATGTTACCTATTATGCTCAAACCACATCATATAGGATACCCAGTATGTAATTCGTTATTTGTAGATACAAACCAACTATAAAGCAACTTCATTATATCACCTTCTCAACTTCCACCTAGAATGCTTCTTGCAAATACAAATGCCCTAAGCCATACAACAATAGTGTCGGAGTTGGCATATTATAATAGCCAAACAGTTGGTTATCAATCAAAACTTCTTACCACATATCATAACGTACGAGAAATGGGCAGATTAGCTTGAAACTGGGGAAAGGGAAAAGAAAATACTACTTCTTTTAAGCCTGACAAAATGCGAGTAGATAAAGAGGTGAAAATAAAAACTCGATGTGGAAAACAGCAAAAGCAAGATCGATTCAATCGATTTGGAGCTATCAAGTCAATAAAAATTCAACGAAAGGAGGCAAATCCAGGTAGACACTAGACTAAGGACGACAGCAAGCGAGTTGAAAAGATAGGAAACACGAGCAAGCCTATACGGCTTACAAGCCTATATGGTAGGTTTACATGGTCATGGCGTGGTACTTCATACAAGCTGAAGGTAAGAGTCAACGCCAACTCCAACACGCAATCCAGCCAACAAAACAATGTGGAAAGCAAAATACAAATACTTACCATAACCATAAGCAAACCACGAACACTGGACCCATGCATGTATATATACATGTACCAGGTTACATATAGGTAGATTGAGACGAGTAGGTATTAAGGTAGATACACATACCTGAGAAGCGACGCGGTCAAAAGACCGATACCGGAGTGAACCCGGAGTATCTATTGTGTGTTGTCTAGTAAGGGCTGCATGGGGACTAAAAGAACTTTGACGAAACCATGGTAAAGAGATTTTTCGCCGAGGTTTCGATCCCTGATTGTTTTTGGCACTCTTATCGCTCATTGTCACTTCCAATTTGTTAGAACCACCGGAGCACCCAAAGAGAATACAAGATACACTGCTCTAAACACACACTATGGATCTACTGCCTCCGCTGCTGTTTTTTACTTAAATATTAACCAGTTTCTCCCTTGGAGACCATTTCTCATCATTACACCGTCATACCTTTCATTTCACACTACCCGTCTATCCACCACAGACAAGGAAAAGACTGATGACGGAGATATGGATACGAAATAACTATAATATCCACTTCCAATTAACTCTACTTGATCCTAGGCTTAACTTCCATTCCCATCCTTACCAGATTATTTATTTACTTAATTTGCTTCTCACATCACCGTACGAACTCTAATTTCAACTCGTCCCTCATCGTACTTTCACAGAACTCAAAAATATTCGATAATATTTCAACCGCTCAGGATTCCGCGAACTCGGTAATAATATGATGGTTGGTAGTGTTTCAGCCGCGGATTATCCAAAATAGCAGTGAGGGAGGTGAGGTACGGTGCTGGTACTGGACCACTGTTGGTGCTGTGGAACTGCCTGATTCAGAATAACAATCAGTCTGCCTGATGGTGAATAGAAATTTACGATGGAATAACCAGATACCCGATGAACTATCAAGGCAGTCAAGAACAAAAACCAAGAACCAACATGCACAAAGACGACGAGCAAATCGCAAACAGTAAGCTCGGTCCGTTCTCTCTACCCGACGCGCCAAGACTGACTAGGTTTTAGAATCCTCCCCAGACTGGCGAGCAGTATATATTGCTCACCAAAGTCGCTATAGGCTCCATTGTGACTTTGGTGTTAGTCAATCCAAACTTGCTCTACTTTAGCTCCGTCTCACTCACTAGGTAAACGTAAAATGTAATCTTGATTGTAGAAAATAAAAACTCTATGAAGACTGGTAATGCTTCTATTCATCCCTATTATTCCAGCTGCTCCCCTGCTAAAATTATTGCCTCGCTACTATTTTTCTACTTTCTTTAGTCTTAATTTTCCGATACCGCATCACTAGTGCCATACTATAGAATACCCATATAACAATGTAACGATGTACACAGACATTGGTTCAATCGATGAGTCGATCCTTTTTCCAAGTACCTTTACATCACTCACGGTAAGGCATAATTTAACTTTAAGACAACGACGAAACTTCCATGTGCATAATTAAATTAACATGAGAAAGTATAGTGGGTAGGAGCTCAATATTTTTTGAATAGTCAAAAGAAACAAAAATTTAAATAGATATGACAAACAACTGTGATTTGTCGCTATCTATGATTATTTTTTAAGAAAACTAAAAATATTCGGGAGCTGCTGGGGATCGAACCCAGTTGCCCAGTTGACATGACCGAGTTGAGTCCAACTGAACCACCTAGGCATCCATTGCGGTATAACAAGTCTTTAGAGGCCTAATTTTAAATTGCTAATTTGGGTGGCGCGAACATAGTAGATTTATTGTAAGTAAGTACGACACCAGTGAGCTATTTTAACATAAGTAAGTAATGTACCTATTAAAATAGCTCACTGGCGTCTTATACTTACTCATAATTAAATTAAGCAGACCATTCCACTCTAACCGTATCCATCCTACTCCTTACAAAATGCTACACAACAACTTACTTGTTACTGCGCTTCTCATCGTCAGCTTTACTAACGCATAGCAAAACATCCGTTAAAACCTTGATAAAATTGATTTTACTTTACGAACTCCAAAGCAAATCAATCCAGCTTATTATATGAGGAAACAGCAGCCACAGCACTTTAAATCCTCAAAGTTGTTATAGTCATCAAATAAAGGGAAAGACAAATTATGATTTCCTTTTGGGTTCGTCTCAGTCTTAAAACTTTAAATTCAAATGCAAGCGTCAAAAACTTTACTATTCAAGATTCGGCTACAAATTCGACAATGGAGTTGAAAGCGCCAAAGTTGTTGACAAGACCTGTTCATGCGTGACGCTGTACCAACAACGTTGCAAACTAGATGAATGGCTCGACAAAACTCTCAAATTTTCCTTTCAAAAAGCCAAGCCCACAACCATTTCAGGAAGTTAAGTTCATTTGACTGTCTTTAGCTGCTGAACTGATAAAGATAGACACAAAGAGAGTCGTAAAAAGCCTCCACTGAACTTGTCCTGGTGCCGTACCTTTCCAACTCCACTGCTACACTAGTTACTCATCAGTGCTAAAACAATGTATTAATAAAAAGAAACATATATCGAGGCTTAAGAAACAAACATTCGCATTTCCAAATCTGATTAAAAGCCGAAGTGTGCATATCCATATTAAATGCAAAGGTGCGAAAATTCAATTCAACCTCATTACATACATTTTTAAACAGTCGTATACATTTTTGTGCTACCAACTACAACCAAAATGATCCTCGAACAAACTATTGCACTTGTCAATCGATTACATTCGTCGAGCTATTGCACTTGCCGTAGCTACTATAACATTCTCTGTACTAGTCAGACTCATGCCTACCGAACCTTCCACGTAAAACGTTCATTATATGTAATTCACAAAATCACATTTACATGTACCAACCTCTTATGCTAGCGTTACAACCTACTACTAATATGTGTATTTGTGTATACACATATAACGAGGAGCTCCTACCTATTTTCACATACTAATACTCATCAAGTGCGACTATAAAGGACATTCGTAAAAGGATCTGACAAGTTTAATACCTTGCAGCATTTGCTTAAATGTTTTTCAGACGCACGTGGTTTCCTGTGAGTTACGTGTACTGGCTTAAAATATGTGCCTAAACGTTTGTGTCACGAGCGCACTATACGTAATTAAGAGCAACAATAAAGTTTAAACAATATATTAAATGTAGCACCCAATGCAAGAGTAATGGCTCCCCATGCAAGCTTAATGGTTTGTAAAGAGAGCGTAATAGTTTGTAGTGAGAGCGTAATAGTTTGTAGTGAGAGCGTAATAGTTTGTAGTGAGAGCGTAATAGTTTGTAGTGAGAGCGTAATAGTTTGTAGTGAGAGCGTAATAGTT
>JAAXYX010003984.1:0-13140 GCA_036851915.1 Ptenothrix huangshanensis | reverse complement strand
GGTATAGAAGGACACCAGTGAGCTAATACTGTACAATTGAAATAGATCAGACCGACTACTAATTGACAATTGAAGGACTGGAATAGTTTTTCAACAATAATAATAATGGACAGCTGAAATCGGATTGTTGTTCTTTGAGCTGCCACAGAAGCCGGAAACGGCTAATAGCATTAGCTTCTTCCTCAGCTTAACTTCACAATAATATAGTAAGTTAAACCGTTTCTTTATCTAATATTATCTTTATTAACGCATGTTTAATTGGGACTGTCTTGTGTGAAGTAAATCTGTTGATAAGTTAAGAATGCAATTTAATTTATTCGGAGGAGTAAACTGTTGTATTGTGCAGTAATTACGATTTGCTCTTTTGTTTTGCTAGTATATAATTATTTGTGTCGAGGGAGAATTTAGAATTACTCACGCGTTAAAACTTAAACGAGTTTTTTCAGTTGAATTCAAATTATTGTAATTATGAATCCTTCCCTACTTGCTCATAATTCATAACTATTTTATCATTTCACTAAAAACAGTTGGTGAAATAAAAACGTGAAAAAAGTGAAAAAGTAATATGTTTTAACAAAATTTGCTTTGTAGTTTGTAGCGCGGTATGATAATATAAACAACTTTTTACATAAGCATTTATAATGCAATGCAAAACAGAAAAATATTTGCGCTCTCAATTTGCTTAAATCTATAAAAATATTTTATTAACACAATTAATATATTTACAACCAAGATGGATTCGGTTAATTATCACCTCATATCTAATTAGGTACATGTAAAATTATAAAATAATACTTAGCAATTTAGATTATTAATTTTAAATTTTAATCAAACAATCATCAAATCAATCAAGTAGCATTGTAATTCAATGAGGGACACACTTGTTGACTTCAAACGAACGAAAGGTTCCACATGACAGGTCACATTTAAATTAATTCACGTTACCCTCATATATACATGCTGTGAATATTTTTGCGGCATTTTTTTCAGTTTAAGGTATGAGCTGAATGATGATGACGAACGTACATAATTAGGTAGATACCAAGTGAATAAAATTGTTTGCAATGCTTAGGATCAAGATGGTAGAAACATATGGATACCTTATGAAATTATTTACTTTTCATGTACGAAATATGTAATTTATAATGTCAATAATTAAAACATTATCGTTAGTCACGCGTTTGCCTTATAATTACTATAGGTGTACATAGACATAGGTAACCTTGTTATATTCTAGATGCCTAGATTACGAGAGCTAGGAGGTAGGAGGTTTATATTTGCACCATAACAAGCATATCATGCTCATGAATGCCTTATCTAATTAATGAATGTTATGGTACACTACTATCCGCAGCACCGCAGACGCAGACTAGTATAAACCAACGATGAAATTCTGAAATTGTAGAGCAAAAGTAAAAGGATATAATTATTGTCTAACATCGAGTGCTGGGGCCAACGTATATAGAACTATTTAGCAACTGTCACTAATTATTACGAAAGCAGCAATGATACTATCTCATCATGTTCATCTTCATTCATACCATTCCATGTAATGCAAAGCCAAGCCATATAGCGCATGAGTTTTGGTGCTTGAACTTGAGCGTCACAGTTCAGTTCAATTACTGCCCATCAAGTTAAGAAGGATGATTTCCCTAATGATTACTGCCTATTTGTTTGCTCTATAAAAAAGACTGGTTATGATACAATACTATTGATGTGAACGCAAACTATTATCCCAATCTAACTCACGATCGGCATAATAATATACTGATGCCGACTGCAAAACATGTGCAATAAATTTGCGTTGCGTTCGTAGAAACCATCTGACGATTTTTATTCAGTCAAACGAAAATTAGACCACGACAATAATTATGTGCCATTTTTCCTTTTATACAAAATTCTACCATAAAATGTAAATGACTTCTATTTGTGTCCCAATGGGATGAATTACACAACATTCTTTGGTAAATAAAAATAGGCAGATGTGCCTTATTCCCAAAGTAAAAGACATATAATACAATAGACTAATAGAGTTGGCTTTCAGCCAACGATTAGTGATAGTGATAGATAATTACGCCTTCCTACGATCAGTTGTGAGGAAATCGTCGATGGCACCTTCATCATAGTATTTGTTGTTAGCTCTCCAGCCTAGACTTTCCTTAGGATCTATAGTTCCATCAGCAAGTTTCTTTGGCAGTAAACCTTATAATTAAGACCACATGGGTATTTTATTACCGCATCAAAAATTAGATTGCACATCGAGAACATTGTTGAAAATCTGAAGGGAGCTTTTACCTGCGTGTCGAGCCATAACTATGAGGTAGTTCATTCTCTTATTTTGCTCCTTGCACAGTCCTGTCACTTCTTTTGGTAGTTGCCGACCAGTAGAATCGACAAACTGTTGCAGAATCAGTACATCCTGCAATATAATTCCAACTATAAATTACTGCGGAAAAGTAGTCATTTTATAATGTCAGTGATTCGAGCCTCTGTGTATTCAGAACATTTTGAGCACCTATCCACTGATAAGTTGTAATGGTGTAGTTGTAAACGATAATGAGAGACTGTAAATAGGTAATGTAACGTACCGTGTGCCTAACATGAATTCCGGGTCCTAGACGACAAATAGGACATTCTGTACACTGATCCTTATTATGAGAGTTAGGCAATTGTATGACACGACCTTCCCTTGGTGATGGGACATTCACTCCTTTAATAGTAATTACACCAGACTTTTCTTCCTTGTGAACTAAAAATAAAAAAAGTAATATCTCATCAATATTGAATATCAAACTATTGCTTACAATTGGAATAGTACGACTGAAGAATTAATGCATTCCGAAATTAGGACATTTTATAAATTCTTCTAGGAATTACACACACCACATATTACAAAAATCATTAAATTAAGTATTATATTGTATTATATTTGATATTAGTATACCAAATATCTACCTACTCATTCATCGTTCATGACTCATCCCCAAAGTCTGACTTTTACAAAATTAAGGATTTATTTTAATAGGCACCACATTTACAAGTAAGCTATAACAGAAACTTACTTTCTTTAAGTTGAACGATACTGGAAACGTGAAACTTTCTGCTAAATCGACTTGCCGACAGCGAAAGTCTTAAAAATTGCGAACTTTGCACAGCAACAATTTTGGATACTTTAGCCGCAGTATTCATTTTAAAATTTGTAGTATTAATCCTTCAAAGTTTAGGGGTTGCTTGAATCTAAAGAAATGCACTTATGAGCATACTATTAGGCTACCTAAAATAATTGCAAAACACGTTAAAGTACAAAATCTAAGATTTGCAAATTGAATCTGCAAAAATTCACATTCACGAGCCCCGTAGTCTGCATCTGCAGTAAATGCACACAGAAATACAATATAAAATTTCCGCCACTGAATTACTTTGTATATAGCGTAGCCAAGCATGGGGACTAGATGTCTCTACCTGGTTTACTTGGATTCTCGAAACCTACCAGTTAACCAGTTACCAGTATTATCAGTTACCAGGAGATCTCTCAGCTTCAAATAACTGTAAAAATCAGTGTCTATATAAAAGCTATGGAATACTTGTTATTTTCAATGTTTAGGCTAAAAGCAGTAAAGTATTACGATTTAACTGAAATACACTGGCGTATGCAGAATAGAATGTTTCATTATTAATGATGGCACAACTTTACTTTTGGTTTTTCCAGAGCATGCTTCTTAAGCACAAGTTCTTTAATTTAAGAAATCTTTAGTTGATTTGATGCGTGTACATAATTACAATTAGGTATCTAGTAATGCAGATAATATGTCATGTGTACCCGTCAGTGATTCAGAAACTTGCTTCCTCGTTATCCTTCCATAATTGTCTGCATTCCTAGAAAGTGACGCACAGTGAAGGGGCAAATAAATTAAAATTAATGCATTTCTGAATCATTCAATCTTTTTATTAGCTTTCTGACAATAAATTAGAATTCTTCCGTTCTATAATAGAATTATGTTGTCTCTCTAGCGTTTAAAATTATATTTGTTTCTCATATAGACAAACTGTCAACGGCGAGGACAAGGGCAACATGGGAGATAGAGCAACGTCGGGTTTTTGGACTCAAACATGGCTTTTGTTTCACAAAAATTATCTTACAAAAAGAAGACAGGAAGTAAAGAAGCTACTGGGGGTAAGTCTTGGGAATATAAGCATGTAATAATCGCGCAATGTTTTCATTGTTGCCTTAAGCGGCTGATAAAAGGAATGTTTATCTTTCTAACATATATATATATATATATATATATATATAATATTTTAGGAAATTTTGGTACCAATAATATACCTCGCATTTCTGGCGTACCTCGTAACTTTATACAAAATCAACACTTACGAGAAGCAAGTGGTGTCTTATGAAGAACCGCAAGATATTTTACTCAGCAGCACCAGTACCAGCAACTCGTTAACAATTCATGTAGTTCCAGATGATTCGTTTGCCAGAAATTTCACGGAAGATATAATGCAGTCAATCTGGATGGGTTACAGTGCGCCTAGAGCTCGATTATACTTCGTATACTATGCATCGGAAGAAGAGTTAGTAACAAACTACGACAACAGGACCAGTTACTTTAAAATAGCTTTAATTCTACCCAATGGAAACGACTCCAGAGTTGCAGGCGGACCCTTCAACTACACGATTCGAATGAATCCAGAAATTTTAAATCCTGCACCTTCGCCTACAGATAGAAAGGCGGATTTAAGTACTTGCAGAGGGAGGGACACATTAGAACCAGGTTTGGAGGAACAGAATTCTTGCCCCGTGAACGGATACTACTTTTCTGATTTCCTACCCCTGCAGTCCCTGGTCGAACAGGCGGTTGTGAAACTAAATCAACGGGAAAGAAATGATAGTACGAGTGGCACTTCGACATTAAAAGTCACGATGGAGAATTATCCGAAAGAAGCTTATAGTGATGGTATGCCTATTACGATGAGGATATTAATTCCACTCTATTCTGCTATTCCGATCGTTCAGATCATCAACAACCTACTCATTCTAATTGTGACGGAAAAAGAACAGAAAATCAAAGATGGCCTTCGCATGATGGGGCTCTCAGATGGGGCTTATTGGTACGAATATGTATATTAATTTGCTAACATGAATTTGTAATCTGTACAAAATATGATGATGACAATACAAAAGTTACTATAAATTGGAATTTGAAACTTAAGGGTAATGTAATTTTCATTGCAGGTTGTCGTGGGTTGGACTTTATGGGTTACTGGTCCTTCTCTTTTCCGTCATGTTCACTATAATAATGAATACGATGGGTGTACTGCAGTATTTAGATCCGCTTATTTTATTTTCCCTGTTTTTCCTATTTGGATTATCTGTCATCACATTTTCCTTCGCTCTGACTCCTTTCTTTCATAAGCCGAAAACTGCTGGATTGGTGGGAACGCTGGTGCTCCAATTTGCTAGTTTCCTTTTTCTCGTTCAAACCTTTGTCGACGAAGTTGGTCGTAATATTTTACTTCCCATAAAGTTAATAAGCTCCCTGGCTTTTACATCCGGCCTGGACCACGTAAGTTATATTTTCTCAGCGGTGTGATAACTTAATAATTATGCATTTAATATTTATTGGTTTTGTTGAATATTTGGATTACCTAGATATAAACAGTGTTTCTCAATATTTTCCAGGCTTGTCGTTACGAGTACAGTGGAGGAATATCATGGTCTGATCTCGTACCAGGAGGACGAGGGGATGTGATTTTATATTCATTGCTTTTCCTAGTTTTCGATATATTTTTTTATGGATTTATTGCTATGTACCTGGATAATATTATACCAAGTAAGTCGGTTCTGCAAAAGAGAAAATTTGCTTAGTTATTTATATTCGAGCAAGATTTTACTGGAAGTATCTATATTTATTGTTATTTGCAGACGAGTTTGGAGTCAAGAAACATCCTTTATACTGTTTTATGCCGAGTTATTGGAAGGAATCCAAAATCAGCTCGTCTGAATTCGTATGTTATTTTAGTAAAATATTTTAATGAATCTGATCTACTTATTTCGTGATTAACTTGCTTTATTTTTATAGTAATTGTTTATTGTGTATTCCTAATTTATGAAAAATTTTATTTCAACTTAAATTGTCAAAGGCACGCCTTGTGGACGAACGTGACGCTAGTGAAGGAGACAATGATAGCTTAGAATACGATGAAAACATCGAACCTGTGTCATCAAATTTACAAGGGAAAGAGGCAGTGCGAATTAGACATATCAGCAAAACGTATTCGTCTTGGATGTCGAAAAAAACAGTTCAGGCTGTCAATGATATTTCCTTAAATATCTACAAGGGGCAAATTACAGCTATCTTGGGAAGAAATGGTGCTGGGAAATCTACGTTATTTAATATACTAACTGGTCTTGTGTCACCTACAAGTGGGAAGGCAACTGTATTTGGTTTAGATACAAGGTAAGAGCTGGAAAGGATTTTTTCATAAGGTATAAAATCTAAGGTATAAATCAACATTTATGGTAGAATTCGATAGAAATACGATCGAGAAATCGTGACTATAATTTGATTTTCTTTATTTGTATTTTATCTTCAGTCGGCCATTTGATATGGCAAAGTTGAGAAAAATGACAGGTGTATGCTTGCAAAGTGATCTGCACTTCAGTGCATTGACTGTGGAAGAACATTTGCGATTTTATGGGAAATTAAGGGTAGGCAAATTATCACTCACTCAGTGTTCTCTGCTAGTTTGTCCAAAATTACTAAACAAAGTAATCAAAAAATGTATGCTTCTTGAATTTAAAGGGATTAAACAAAAAGGACCTAAATGACGAGATCAATAAAATACTTCAGGACTTAAAACTCACTGAAAAACGAAGTGTGAATGCTGAAAAGTTGAGTGGGGGTCAGAGAAGGAAACTTTCGGTGGCCATTGCCTTAATAGGCGATCCCAAGGTACACATGCTAATAAAACAAACATCTCCAGTGTAACCTGTCCAAAACTAACACTGGGCACAGTTTTTTTAATCCCTGCATTTTTTTGTATTTCTAGGTAATTCTACTCGATGAGCCTACGGCTGGATTTGATCCAGTTTCACGACGCCATTTATGGACACTGCTGCAACAGAAGAAGGAAGGAAAAGTGATCTTATTGACAACTCATTTTATGGATGAAGCAGATGTTTTAGCAGACCGCAAAGCTATTGTACATGACGGTGTTTTACGATGCGCTGGGTCGTCATTATTCTTGAAGAACCGTTATGGTGTTGGATACTACTTAACGTGAGTATTGTTCTCACATTGATACTATTGTTATTATTTCTTTGGTCACTGCTATTACAGGACTTCATAGGCTGATGCATCAGTTTGTTGTTCTTCTGATCAGTGACGAGGATGGGATTAAATTAGTTAAGAAATACATTACATGCACTGCAAGGATAACAGGTTATAAAATGGTAAAATGGGTTTTGCATTTTTTTTAGAATTGAAATGAATGGTCGTACAAATGACTCAAATATTACGGATCGGATAATAGAAAAATGGATCCCCGAAGCACTAGCATCACGCAAAATAGTTGCACATGAAATCAAATATTCTTTGCCACATTCCCAAGCCTCAAAATTTGCATCAATTTTTTCCGAGTTTGAAAATGAAATACAAAAGGGAGAATCGATTGTTAGTTACGGTGTCTCAATGACTACGCTAGAAGAAGTGTTCTTAAAAATCTCTAATGATCTAGATCCATTGGTTGCAGAAAGAGGCACCGGCGACGGCATAGAAGAAAATCATAATCGTGATGAAGATCATAATTTAATTCAACATGTTGGTGAAGTCAAACACAGCAACGCGAGTATATTTTGGGCTTTGTGCTTATTAAGGGTTCGTAGGATTATTAGGTCCCCGCAAGCTGTGTTTTTTCAGTTAGTTATGCCATTAATCCTCGTTGCAGTTGGGCTGTCCATCAGTAAAGTACAAAACCAAATTGTCGAGTTTTTGGAATTTTCGAACCCTTCAGGTGTGTTTGCACAACCATAGATAACTAGTAACTTTTATAGCATAAATAAATTACATAATCGTGTCTGTTCAAAATCTCAGTCACGCTATTGCAAACTCTTCCGTGTAGTTGTAATAATTAGTTTATTTTTCCTTTTTTCGATTTAGAAATATACAAAGAAGAACTTGTTGTAGCTGTGAATGAACAGGGACACAATTTTTCGGATTTTTTAACTGAGAACAAGATTAAGTGTATAGATTATTCTGGTGGGTTTTCTGACCTACTGGACGTAAATCTTGGTCATGGTTCTATGGCAGCTGTTTCACTGAGTAGTAGCACATCGGGATCAGAATACTTGTTAACTGCTAATATGCGAATAAATGGGACTTTCCTACATGCTCCAGCAATAATGTTTAACTTAATTGCGAAGTATTTCAGCAAGTGAGACGCTGTTAATGAAATTCATATTGGTTTTTCAATATAAGTTGGTGTTCGTGATTTTTCAACTGATTTATTAATTAATAGAATCGTTCAAAATGGAAGTCAGCAACTCACGTTTGGGGACACTAACCTGGAACACCGTCCATTTAGCAAACGTTCAAATATGTTGTTTGATCAAACTTCATTATATGCTATGTTTATTATTGGCCCAGCATTCGCGTTTTCTTGCGTTGGAATGGTCATGGAAGTTGTCAAGGACAGAGAGGTACCATTGATAATAACTCAATTCTATTTAACTGCCACATGTAAATTCTGATACCAAATTGAATTAATTAATTACTATTGAATTCTCAGATCAAAGCAAGAAATCACCTACGAGTCAATGGGCTTTCCTTTACGATGTACTTTTCCTCTATATTCTTTGTTTTCGGCTGCCTTTCACTTATTTTGGCAGTCTCCCAGCTTTGTATGATTTGGATTTTTCAAGTGCAAGCATTCATGAATCCTTACGCGATGACTATTCTGTCCACTTTGCTAATCCTGTTTATTGTACCGGCTCTACTATTCAGCGCAGTGTTTTCCTACTTGTTTGACAAGATGGAATCAGCACAGTCTGTATTTTCGCAGGTTGCTTCTTGGAGTGGGACGATTGTTGCTATTATAGTAAGTCATAAGTATTAACTAAGTACCTAATTACAATTACTGTATACTAAATTATTATACCAGTGATTATTCCCGCAGTAGTGGAATTGTTTTTTATTGTATTTTTATTTTCGTTTAGGTTTTACTTGTTGATAGCTACGTGAAAAATCGGACCGTTGTTGTAGCCCTGCATATAATCTTTTCGGTCCTGGATATATTTTACATACCTTTCGGAGCCTTCTACTGGACGATCAAAGTGTATTTGTTACACATTTTTACACACAATGGCAGTGACGATGGGATTTCGTTCAGTACATACAACACGACAGAAATTGTGTCTATGTACATTTGCATGCTTGTTCAGATTCCTGTACTCTTCATTTTGCTTCTTGTTGCGGACGTTCTGAAGAATGGAGGAAAGCCATCACAGGCTATTATGTCTTTGTTGGTGCGTGCTTATTAAATTACTGTTATCACAACAGTAACTAAAACCGACTTGCCTACAGTAATATAATTTTGTATTCCTCAAGCATATTTTGGCTAATTATTCACATTCTTGTAATCAGAAGCTGCAGAAGTCGTCTGTAGTGCATAATTTGGAAGGAACAGGTACTGGAGATACGAATATTAATGATGAAGATGTTGTTAACGAAAAATCCCGTATCTCAAAATATTTTGCTGGGACGGAACCTAACGAAAAGTGTGTTGTTGCAGCGAAAGTAAGTTCTTTGATTGAAACTGTTCTTATGATAAGTTAATATAGTTAATTAGGTACAAGTTACAAGCAGTACATTAATCGGATTTCATGGTAACCAATTTTTACAGAGCCTGAAAAAATCCTACAAACAGAAAAAAATCAGGAAGCAAGTGCTAAACGACTTGAATTTTATGATTGAAGAAGGTGAAGTGTTTGGCCTTCTGGGTCACAACGGCGCGGGTAAAACTACGACGATGAAAATGGTAACTGCTGAAGAATCGCCCGATAGCGGAAAAGTAAGCTCATCATATAGTCACAAGTGTAATTACAGTAGACAAATATTTTTCTTACTGTAAACTATGCATTCAAACTAGGTACTTAGAATGTCTTACAAGGGAAAGCGTTTGCACTAAACAAAAAGTACCTACTTTTACATTCGGTGTACTTAGGCGCGATTTCTACGGTAGTAGAAACTTGTACATACATGCACTACATCAAGGGCCCCCACTAATTTTTCTTTTGGATCGCTTTTGAATTTTTGTAAAACTCCCGATCTACCAACTACCAGGGAATTGTGCTATGAAAGTAGCCAATAATTGTCTTTTTTGATCGTTTTGGGCATTGCTAAATTGTAAAATAAAATAAAATAATAGTTAACATTAATTAATTATAAATAATTGCATGCTAGTGGGTACCTTCAGCTAACCTGCGGAACAAAAAATTGTTTCTTGCATTTATTTATTTTTATTTTTATTTTTTGTTTCTCAAAATAACTTAGATTAAATATCATTTCTTTTTGTAGTACTGTATGCAATCCTTTACAAATTATTGCAGCGCCCAATGTTCCACAAAATCACAGTAGTATGCCACTACCCACTACTCAATGATTGACAAACCTCACTTCACCTTTTTCCGAAAAATTAATAATGTTTTCATTTTTATCCAGTGTATATTACATTTGCCGGAAATAATTTTTTCAACTTCTTGTATGCCCGTTTTGTTCAGTTTTTTGTGCTGATTTCAAATATAAAAACCATTTTTGCCGCTCGCAAGCAGTAGCCAACCAGTAGTCGAGATAATGATGGCCAAAGTTCATGATTTCTGTATGTTTTTACATAGCATGTACATACATAGCTTGTAATTTGTGTGACTGTAATCGCTCAATAATGACAATAATTGAAAGACAATTCTAGTAAGTAAGCCTAGGAACTTACAAAATTTACTCTCTTCAACTCTCCCCACCGACGACTAAGACTAAACCAAAGGTTTCCACATCTACGGTGCGGCTGGCTCCTCCGTCACCAGACCAAACCAAAGCTTTAGCCATATGTTCAGCCTCTAGCCGCTCGGGGGTTGCGCCCTCCAGACCCCCTGCTGTTGGGGGCGCTGCGCCCAAACCCCCCTCGCGTAACCTAACCAAGCATGCATGATGATATTTACATACCGCGAAAAATTCCATTAAAAGTTATGAACCTTGACCTGTAATATCTTCGCTCGTGGTGGCGATGGAGAACATCCAATTGCTGATTCGGAATCAGCTTAAAAAATCTATTACAAAATGGAATACAAAAGGCTATAAACGAGTTTTGTAATTCCAACGTATGTATATGCCATGTAAAAACATACAAAAAACATGAACTTTGACCTTCAATATCTCGGCTCCTAGTTGAGAGCGGCAAAATGGTTTTCATATTTTAAATCAGCCTAAAAAACTGAATATAGTCAAGAAAATTTGAAAAAAAAATCATTTCCGGGTAAATTGCAGGTATGGTATACCGAATAATTATCTGTAGGTTGTTTGCTGACGACTAATTTTTGGGTACTTATAGATTCATCTGTGCTCCTATGACATAACATCGAATGTTTCAAAAGCCTTTCGTCAACTCGGTTTTTGTCCTCAGCATGATGCTTTATGGGAAAATATTACACTTCGGGAGCATTTATACCTTTATGCAACCATCAGAGGAATTCCCCGGAGAAAGCAGGAAAGGTAATAATCATAATTAATTAGTATTTTTATTTTTTAACACACTTAAAATGGTGAATAACCGTTAGGAATACAAACACATAATGTACAAGTCAACAGTGAACTTTTGTCTTTAATAGTCTTGTAGCCCATTTCCTGCAAGGACTCAAAATTGCGGAGCACGCAGATAAACAGTCTGACAAATTGTCAGGAGGTACCAAAAGAAAACTCAGCTATGCTATGAGTATGCTGGGAGCACCAAAAATTGTTCTATTGGACGAACCCAGTACCGGGATGGATCCCCAGTCCAAGCGATTTTTATGGAACACAGTTCTAGGAACATTTAAAGGTTTATTTAAAATGTTTCTAACTAATCGTAGTCGCGCTTATCTCAGTTTAAAGTAGTACATAAGTGTTAGAAGTATCATATAACTGCATTGAACTTCATTTAAAATTGTAAAGCATTTCCTATTATATAAAAACGTGACAGATTCAAGAGGAGCAATGCTAACAACTCATTCTATGGAAGAAGCAGATGTATTATGTAGTCGAATAGCTATCATGGTAAAAGGTTCAATTCTTTGCATTGGATCTCCTCAACATCTAAAAAACAAATTTGGTACTGGCTACACCATGGAAATCAAATTAAAACCCGAAGCAGCTACTTTGTCTCCAGAGGCTACTGATGATACTTGGGTTCCACACGTGAGTCCTAATAATTCCCGACGAATTCATTCTCCAGTAACGATGCCAATGGTGGCAGTTGATGCGCCTCGTGAAGTCCCTGAAGAATTCCAGTTTGTCGTAAGACACTTTCCTAAATCTTACTTGGTTGAAATTTTTGGAAATCGTGCAGTTTTCTCTATTCCAAACGATGAGGTTCATTCCATCTCTGAAACATTCGCAACGCTGGAAGAGTGTAAGTCCCTACCTACATTTTATGGCAAAATTACTGCATACCTTTCTCTTAAACACTGAGACTTTTTCGTAAATGCCTGCAGCCTGCACTAAATATTTTCTGTCTTATATAATTTCAGTGAAGACAACTCATAATGTGGAGGAGTATTCATTTAGTCAAACTACTTTAGAACAAGTATTCCTTACATTTGCCAAATATAATGATGAGAACGAAGATCATTAACCAGAAGCTGCTATACTGTTGTGCCACAAGACAGGATAAAAGCGACGCATGCATCATTTTATAAAAGCGTTTAAGTTAAAACAGTTTATGCAATTACAAAGGTATTTACATATGTAAACTCATCTCATCCTCGCCGTAAAACTTGTAGCATTTTACTTCAATTACTGCACCGAATATATCCAAACGCTAAGATACTGAATTCAAAGAATAACCTCAAGTACAGGTCCAAAAAATGATGAATTCGCAATCGTGTTAGGA
>JAAXYX010003983.1:0-13143 GCA_036851915.1 Ptenothrix huangshanensis | reverse complement strand
GATATCATAGCTTGTTGTATAATTATATCATGCAAATTGTATCAAATATTGCGTAGTATGTTCACACGCATCGGTAGCATCTTACTGGCTTCAATCCATTGGCTCTTCGAACCTCAAAGGATACTTGTGCGATTCCTATGGTGATTATAATAGTGGAAAATGTGGCCCAAGTTCAGATTCAAATGCTGCTATCTTTGGTGACAACGCTGTGCCTGCGTAAGACTTAACTAGATTTATTTTTATATCATAATACATTAGCCTAATATGATTATAATGACCTCTAACGAAAACGTGACTGGTTTGCATGATTAGGTACTCAAAAGCGTAATAATGAAAAGTTCAATTATTCAGCGTTTGATATAATTATGTGCAGTTAGTGGAGTATCTAGCTATGTAACTACTAATGCTTTATGTATTTGCAACTTACCACGTAACTACATGCCTGGATTATTACATTATTCGTGTTTATTTACAGACCCTATGGAAACTATTATTTGAACATTACAAAGGCTCCTTTGACAAATCGATACAGCTGTTACGTCAACATCTTACCACCTTTGCCCATTGGATAAGTTATATTTCATACTTATGACCTTCAAATTAAAATGAGTTGAATAACGGAGTAAAATTACTATTAATAGTATAAGGGTTGTACCCAATGACTTTCCACTCTTTCCACTTTTATTTTCACCATGGAAAATAAGCGAGCGACGTGAAAAAGTTTCCAAGTTGAAAAAAACTTTTTTCCACAAAATCAAAGAAATCCACTGAAACAAATGTGAAAGTGGAGACCTGGAAAATCATCGGGTACAACCCTATAGTAATTATTATCACCGTTTAAGGTGCAAAAATGAACATTCTCTCCATTATGCTACGAAAAAGATGTGTAGTTTTGCTCATATAGCAACGATATGTACAAAAGACAATAAATAACTACCTCAAATTAGTCAAATAAAAACGCTCTAATACGCTTTAGCTAATTACTGTTAGGCGGACACTGCAATTGACGAACGCTCGATCACAATTCACAATTAATACTAATTAATTATACTTGGAACAGTAAAGTTCAAGACGCAATCTGTTCACTACCACGCTGAACTTAACCATCACAATACAGACACCTTCACCTAGGTCTAGACATGTTGTTCCGTGCAGTTATTATAAAACGATTAAATACTACGAATACTAATGCATTCGGTAACATACAGTCAATCTGAAGTTTAATTACGAAAAGCACAAACAAGTAAAATGCTTTCGAAGATAATTAAGAAGACAACCGGAAAGCCGCTAAAACGAGGCTAACTCTATAATATGGTTACTTCGCTTCTGAAGTTAATGAAAACAACGACAAATAACGAGCCGAATTGAAACGTCCAATTGAATACAAAAGGCATACCACCGAGTACAGTAGGGGTTGGGTAGTAATAATATTTATTTTCCCACAACAGTAGAGGTGAGCATAATAGTTACGAATAATTACAATCAAATCTCAATTTGTCTTGCCTAATCCAAATACGTCTCCGATATGACGAATCAACTGACATTCTTGAAAAATTTCAGTAATTTTCGAAATCAAATCATAAATAAAAAATAGTCACTAGCAAAAACATAATCAAAGTTTAACGAAATCGTTAAAAGTTACCGCAGTTAAAAAATTCATCAGAACATATCGCTGTAAATTAAATTCTAAATATTATAATAGTTACTTCAGACACATAATACTGGCATTAAGAAATTCTAGTCAGGTTTATTTCATCTGTGAGTGAGATTCAGTAGCTTTTTTCTGCTTGAGCAACGACCAGTCGTACATGTAGTCGTTTCGATGATTCAACTTACGCATTAGGATTCGAAATAATTCACGAAGGTACACGTAATCTGGAACTTCATCAAAGCGGAGTTTGCGACAGTAATGCAAATACATAGCAAATTCTTGTGGAAAATTCTATGCAACAAGATAATAAGGCTTTGAGTTAAAAAATGTATTTTTAACTGCAGTTCAGATGGAGTTATTACCACAATTTCATACATTTTGATGAAAAATAATAATTATTAACGTGTAACGCATACCTTGCACAATTCATCAATAGTTATTGTCATTTTGAGGTGGCTTATTTTGTTATACTTTTGCTTCTTAGTGTTTGCTTGTAATCCTTGCCATGGTAAACTTCCACGAATAAAATACAACAGAATGTAGCCTATGGACTCCAAATCATCTCGTCGGCTAAATAGACGTAAATACAAAGGTTAATTTGCACATTTCTAGAATTCAATTAAAAAGATAAATACCGTAAAACTTCCTATTACTCCCCTCTTATTAGTCCCAAGTAAAAATCGATTAAATTGGAAATAACTCCCCCTTCTAATTACTCCCCACCTCCAATAACTCCCCGCATCAATGTAATGTTAAGTTGTTGAATTGAATATTGCATCAAGTAATAACTCCCACCTATTACTACTCCTCACCCTCCAATAACTCCCCGGTCTGAGAAGTTGTTCAACAAAAAACTCCCCGGGGAGTAATTGGAAGTTTTACGGTAATTCATTCCTCCTGCTTTATATATTTCATCTTATAAGCAGATTGTGCATGGAAATAATTAATAAGAAACATAATGAGTGCAAGCGTTATGTTTCTAAAACCGACCTTGTCTCACGATAATGTGCATTTCTCGAAGCGTATCGAGCTGTTCCAGTCAGATTCTTTCCCAGCTTCTCCGAGATGTGCCTGAGCGTACTAGTGTCTATATATGGCTTGGCCAGGCCATAGTCAACCAAAAATAACTAGCAAACAGAAAAGCAAACTGATACAGACAAATCCAGAAAATAAATTTCAATATTTCCAAGGCCAATTTCACATCATAAGGTAAAAGGTATGAACTGTGGAGAATCATCTGTCCTACTTTATTGGCACATCTTCCAGTTCCAATGAGAAAGTTTTCTGGCTTTAAATCTCTATGAAGCAATTTCTTGGAATGAAAGAATTCAATCCTGGAAATCATTTGATCAGCCAACATGATAATAGTTTTGGTGGTGAATCGACCAGAGCAAAAGTTGAACAAATGATCAAGAGAGGGTCCAAGAAGCTCCATTACAAGAACATTGTACTCTCCCTCCGATCCGTACCATCTGAACAAATAATGATACAAAAAAATTGACAATAATGCACCTTTATATTTATAATTATAGCACATTTAAAAAATGCTAAGTAATTATAGTAAATATTTTAATATAGTGTTTAAACTCACAATAATTGAGGGAAGCAAAAACCTCCATTAAGCATTCTATACACTCGACTTTCATTCAATAGCTGCGGATACGTTGCACATTTTTTCTCTAATTTAACAGCAACCTCCTGAAAAAACAAACAGAATATCTAATTATAACAATTGATTAACATTTTTATACAATAGATTAATATTCAGCAACAAATTAAATCTATACAAGTAATTTAGCATTATATAATTCTAATGACCATATTATATACATTTTAAATTAGTATATAGCTAAACTTTTAAACTGACAACAATCAACAACCAACCTCGCCGTTAGTCACATTAACTGCTCTATAAACCACTCCAAAAGATCCTTCGCCAATTTTTCTTAGGAGACGGTAGCAACCACCAACAACATATTCTGATTTTGTCGTAGGAGTCAAAGAGGTAGCAGCCATAACAGCCTTGACTTTAGTCAGTCATTAGTTATCACTTGCCAAAAAACTAAATAATTATTTATTATAACACTACAATCAATTAAAATGAATGATTAACAATTAAAACATTTTGCAGATTGAAAATAAATGGTCAACCAATGAGCGAAATCAACGTTTAGATCCGCGGCACTCCGACTCGAGTCCCGAATTTACATACTACGTACACATTACATAATAATATCCATATCAAATAATAATTAATAATATAGCCTATAGTTCAAAGGTAATTATCTGCAATCTAGAATCTAGACTTGAATCTGATTTGAACAACTAACAACCAACAACTAGAAGACTCGTTATCTCATATCTAGGTATTTAACAATTGACGACACAATATCGGAAAATCTCCGCAGTCAGAATCAGACTAATATTATGACGCGTACAAATTAAATAGGTATGTAACTACGAACTGCAGCATTTGACTATCTAATCATGTTAATTTAGGTACCTAATTACTATTCACAGATGACAGATGTTGGATGTTTATTGGAAATTAACAACAAGCAATTGACTAAATTGCTAATAGCACCCAATACCAGCACCAGTTACCAGTGACAAAACACGGCCCTTCACGATCACGATCTATTAATATGCCAGTTCTCAAGTCACTACTAAATGTTTGTGACCTCCTTTGTCCCTTTAAAAGTAAAGTGAGAGGAAATAGTAAATAGATTCCGGTAAAGTTGAAAATCGTCAAGCAACAAGACAAGAAGTCTTACATAAACTACATAATTCACAAAGAAGCCACCTGGGCTGCTTTTACCACACTTTCATCCGCGGTAGCTCTCTGGTATTTAAATTACTTTCGTACACTCAAACTAATGTGCAATGTTTATGATTCCCTTAATGCATTATAATTCCAAAACAACCTAAATGCATAAGATGATTCAAGTTCATTCAAAGCAATATTACTTGAATGCGACTTTAAAGCTACTTATTAACTACAGTTGCCACGAGTGCCAACCGTTTAACAGCAAAAGGTCATCCGATGTATTTCTTGAATACGTTTTGTGTTTTACGCGTGTGTACATGAACATAATTACAATCATTTTTCCAGCATACTCCTCGGACGTTCGTCCTGGCTTCGCGTAATAACGTAGCTTATGCAGATGCACTTGGAGTGGAAAGTCCATTTATTACGCTGCTGTGCAAGGAAGGGGCTGTGGGTGTGGTCTGCTGATTGCTGATCCTCAGCCCAATTGCCCAATAATTAACTACCAGGGAGTAACGATGTTTGAAAATGTCATTGTCATTATTTGTAGATTGGTTATACTAATTAACTAATTATGAAATACATAGAGCGTGTTGCATATACGCTAACTGAGTGAAATAACAGAAAAGCATAATAACTACAAGGTGACCAAAAGCAAAAATCAATTTGTACTTCAAAAAATACTTCATTATTTTCAGCGTTTTCGAACCCCCTTTTCGTTTTGACGGTTTTCGTTTGTATTCTGAATTGTGGAAAAAAATTTCATTTTAAACATTAATTTGAAGATGCAGTTCAATAACCGGAATAACACGAATGAAAACCAAGATTCTTCCGATTTTCAGCAACCGCATTTTAGAATGTGTAGATTATAATTTTAATTATGACAGATGACAAATAAGGCGACCAAAAATCGTAAACGCTTAACAAGCATAATGAAGCGCAAAGACCTCCTGTCATAAGAATTTTGGTTTCCTAACCAACCTAACCTAACAAATCAAAAAAGATAAAATGAAGTCCATATAAAATCAAGGTAGATGAACAAATGACCCAACGAACGATGATTTGTTCATCTACTTTGATATAAAATACATCAGGTACATCAATGCCAGCAGAAATATGAAACTAAAAATTGACAATCGCGTTATTGGTTATGTTTCTGTTCATCATTCATGGGGATGGGGAGGAGGAGGAATTTTTTTGAATTCAAGCAGTTCATAAATTATGGATGTTCCCTCAAACGCTAAATTCAGCGAAATATTATACTTATGTAATTCCTACCGTTTACAACTTTCAATTTTTGTTCTTCAACGTAACGTAAGTATAAATAATTAAGATTACCATGATCTACAAACAGCTAATTATCAATGCAGGCAGTGTGAAACTAAAATTATTGCTGCCTATTCCTTCGGATATGGCTTTCAGCTTTAGCTGAGGAAATAGTCACAGTTACAGGCACAGCCAACTGACGCCGATGCAAATGAGTACAGGCTTTCCTTTTATTAGTGTGCTTAATTTAATTGTATATTGCGATGTAGTGTGTAAGGTTCCCTTTTAAAAATTAATTAAAGTTTTTGTTCAAAATACAAAAGTTATATTGTAGATCATATGTGAGCAATATTATTGATCTTGCATTTTGTTGCCTCTGCGTTAACTGCCTACACCCTACAGGAATTATTGAAGCAAGATGTACACCATGAACGTTGGTATTGGCATCAATGGAACTTCGTATCATCAACCGTACAGACGGCGACCTCAAAATAAAATTGCGTGTAAGTTGACTGTTGAATTTAAAATTGAGATGATATTAATTACATAATGTACATAGTGCATGTAACAAATTTTATCCATCTTTTGATTTAAGTCTGAGATTATGTGCTACAATGATCTAAAATTTGAAATTGAAATGTTATTTTATGAACTATTTTTAGTCCATGCTGGCTGGGGTGCGAATGGATACGATAGAGTACGTCCGGACGGCTTCGGACCAGATAGGTACGGTAACATCATCGAGAATGAAATCTATATTGGCCAGTCGTGCTCGTCCTCCTCTTCGTCTCCTCCCATTGTCCATGGTCCGGGACCATGTCAACCTCGGCAGCCACCGAATCAAACCCGAGTAGTTAAAATAACTCGACCCTCGACCGAAATTGAAAGCTTAACCAAGCTGATGAAGATGCCGGCGGATGATGCAATCAAATTCATTCAGAAGCATCGTGACGATTTCCTCCTGTTCATTTCTGAGGGCAGAATTCGTAATCGTCCCTTGAACCTGTTGATTCAGATAATTGCAGTCAAGTTATGTGCACCCACATCGTTGCTGGATGCCCAAGATACTTTGATTGCCATGTTTACGACTCACAAGTATTTGCTGAGGATTTTGGATTATACAAATGAACTGATGGAAACGTTGCACTGCAGGTATTTCAATTCATGCCTTAAAATCGCATGCAGATGCTAAAGTATTTGGTTTAATGAAAGTTCTGGAAGAATAAGTTCTGGATTCGGGTGATTTTACTCGTTTATTGAATATTTGACAGATTTAACGTGATTCCACCTTACTGTTCCCCCATCGAAATTCTCGAGTACCTTTACGTATACTACAATTTCGCACTTATCGCCATGCCGAATAATATATCCATCATGTTTCTAGAGAATGTTCAATCTGCTGATCGTCTAATGGCAGAAGTCCGTTGGAGTATTGAGAATAGTAGGAATGTAAAGGCATTGATGGAATACATGGAATCCTTCCGGCGAATCGAAATTCCACTGACCAACTTACGACAACAGTTGATGCAATTGCAATTTACACTGCAGGACAAACACGTACCATTAACAAATCCAACGAAGTCTCAATTTAGAGCTATTTCAGCGGGTGACAATGAAAAGGAGCCATCTCAATCAAGTTTCATTACGGATTCAGAAAAGTATTTTCCTTCTAAGAATGTGCCTAATAGTAGTGACGGTACACAATTTCGTTGCAATGCAGGTAACACCATGGGATCCAAAACGTTGCGAACGCTCCTAAGGCTATCGACCGACGGTGCGATTTTATTCCTACAGAAACAGTTTCAAAATTTTTCTACCCTTATTACACAACCTGTTATGCAGGACTACGATATAAGTCTGCTGATCAAAGTGCTGGGAGACAAACTCTCTAAACCAACGATACATCGTGAACTCCAATCAAAACTGATTTCTGTCATAACTACCCGAGATCTTTTACACAAGCTGTTTGATCATACGCATCAGCTTGTGGTCGATTTATATGCAGGGTACAGCTTCAATGAATTATAACTCGTATTTTGCACTTAAAAAGGAATATTTACTACTAATGAAATGTTTTAGTACCTACCAGTACTTCTTTATTTTGACTCATCACGTAATTATTCTTTCTATAATGTTATTTGCAGACTGAACAAAATGCCACGTTGCCGATGTGCACTGAAGACCTTAAACCATCTATTTAATTTCTATAATTTTGCACTTCCCCACATGGAAGTTAGTTGTATGGACAGTTTCCAGGACAACGTCTATTCAGCTCATATGTTGTTACAGAATTTTCTCCTGCAAGGGAATCATGAAAACTTGAAACCTTCTGATTTGAATAGCGTTCAATGCCTGGAACAGCTTTTTGCCAGCCTTAAAGATATCCTCGATTCTAACATGAGATTGCAGAGTCGCTTTATGAGGATCGCATCAGTTGACGTTGATGAAGGGGATAGGCGTTCTTTAGAAAACCCACAAAAACCTTCTGTGAACGTTGTAGGGCTGGCTAATGTCAATCAGAAGATGAGTGAAATGCTAAGTCGCCCGATGGAAAAGCTCATTATCCAGTTAAATTGTCATTCGTCTTCTTGGTCGGACACCCAAGATACGTTTTCGACGAATGAGCATGACTTGAACGATGATACTAATGCCAATGGCGCCAAGGCTTCCGAAGTTACGTCAAAACTCGAAGTATCACAGGATGGACTTTCCGTTGGGACTCCGAGCGATTTTGAAGACTCAGCGAAGTCTCCCAAGGAATTGCTTTCGGAGGTTTCATATACAAATTATACTACAAATATTTACCCTACTACTTATCTCATTAAGGACGATTTTTTTATACTAATAAAAATATAATCATATATTGACAATAACGTATTTATATGAGTAAATATATTTCCCTAACCCTTAAAGACCAAGTTTCCATCCCATTCTACCACTGACATCGTTCAACGGACAGTACCCACGGAATTAGATGTGATGGATTCTGGAGCAGAAGTCGAGAAAAAAGAAATTAAGCATCATTCAGGTTCACAGAATACTACTCTTGTAGCAGGCTTTGTGAAAAATCTCTTTTTCATTAATCACCGAGAGCCAGAACAAGTTGTAAGTTGGCGAAATATTATGCCGTATAACATAGCATCTGTAGCAAGTTCCATTTTCTTCAGATTTATCTCTTAAGTTCATTACTACAGATTAATGTTCTCACTCAAGAATAATTGAGGCATTTAAATACGCTAAATTTCAGAATAAGATCACAGGAGACAAGTCAAATGAGTATGAAGCAAGGTATTTGGTGAATCTCTATCGCCACTTGATTCTTCAGAACTATCACCCAAGCCAGATTACCGTTCTAGTTATGCATCAAGGACAAAAGTTGCTCCTAAAGGAGGTGGTAATTGTAATTTGTAACTTAAATCAACTGGTTTTCTGTCTTCAAAGTCTTTACATGCGTGCTAGTATTAGAGATTGCTTTAAACTTTAACTTTGAAAACGTTTGAAAATATCATGGTGTTAGATAAGATATTTAATCATAATTTGCAGTGGATTGGATCCGACCAAGGACCGTGCAGTTCGATGCGAGTAGAAGCTGTAGACACTTATGATGATGAAGGAAGTGATATTATTATCCTGTCTCTCGTTCAAAGTAATGATAAAAGCAATACTGGAGTTGTGGAATCTGAAAACCGCATGTGTAAAGCTCTCGCTAGGGCGAGGTAAGTCATTAGTCATTTAACGTTGAAGTTGAAAGTACTTACAGTTTTAATAATAATAGTACATCATCATTTTTTCCAATTACTGACTGTGTATGTTTTGCATAGAAACGGATTATATATAATCGGCAACATGACCTGTCATCTAAATTCCCAGTCCGAATTATGGCCTTTCATTTACTGTGACCTTGACAGCAAGCAAAGTATCGGCGAACAGTTGAAACTACAATGTCAGGTTCATGGGGATGTCTATAGCATCGATTCCCCCGATGATTTCAAGGTAAAAGCTCCCGACGGCGGTTGCTTCAGACCGTGCAACGCAACTTTACCGAAATGTTCACATCGATGTGACAAATACTGCCATATCGTCGATCCCGAGCATACGGGATACAAGTGTGAAGTAGTGATGGATGCTCACCTTAAATGCGGTCATACACACCAGGTACCTTGCTTCATGATTTATACCGACAGTCTTGAGGAAGTAGTTTGCGACACTACTTGTGGAGCAGAGCTTAAATGTGGCCATTCGTGTCCTGATACGTGCCATGCAGTTACGAATCCTGGACATGACAAGTACTTGTGCAAGGAAAAGAAAGAATGCCGCCGGAGGTGTGTGCGCGATCACCCATGTCCTTCCAATCACTTGTGCTATCAAGATTGTCATCCTTGCACAGAGCTTGTGGACAAGACATTGCCATGTGGCCACTTGGTCATGAATGCTGTTTGCTCCGTGGACCCTGTAACCCTGAAGTGCGTCCACAAGTGTGATACAAAATTAAACAGGAAAAATTCCAAAAAATGTGTTCTAAGTTAAGTTCTATCATCGGGAGTTTTTTGCTTTTGAATTTTGATTTTTTATTTGGATCTTATTCGTTCGTTGGTATAAATATAATTATCATATATTTTAGCATATTATTTATATTTTTGATATGGTGTTATGTTATAAATTATAATAATTCCCAAATAATATGTAACGTCTACGTGATAAATATAGCACTACCAATATAATTATATGTAACACGCTAATATTCTTATGTAAATATGATGCATATAATTAATGAAGAAGCGTCGGCTAGTTTCTTCAGCCTGTTTTTCATGGATATGGAAAGGTGCATACCATGAACCGTTCCATGGACTATAAAATTATTTTTAAATTACGATTCAAATTGTTGCAACGATCAAAATATTTTGGTGAAACTATAATTAACTATATAATTATTTTTACGGATAATAATAATTATTGAATCCCATTGAAAATTATGTAGAAATCGGGGGAAAACGAAACTGATGTAACTATAATTTAACTTTTAATTTTACATGCTCATTTATATTTTAACATTATATCGCTTTGATTTTTGAATAACGAATTCATTATATAAGCAAAAATTAATACGTTTTATCGTTTTACCGAACAAGACAATGAATACACTAAATTTCAATATAATTAACTATTATGTCATTAGACGTTGTTTATTAATCTACTCAGCTAATAACTAAGCAGAAAGAATTTCATAAACACACGCGTGATGAGACGATGACTGCTGATCATTTTTGAAACTTCATTTACCTAATTATTTAATTACCTATTTTCATTTTTTTTCTCGGAACCGGAAAAATGTGATAGTAAAGATTACTTAAAAACTTAAGAACTCCATGCATACATACACTATATATCTCGTTTAATCATGTTTCGTATATTTCATAATAGAACGTTTTTCTTTCCATTTAAAAAGAGCCTTGCATTTTGGTATCGCTGCAGGCTACACCATACCATACTACTCTATTCAGTGGCTCAGTCGCGTACTCACCGAAGTAGTTGTCAGCTTGTGATAATAACGTCGAAGCCCAATGCCGGTGCAAAAAGTTACACGCGTTACCAAAGTTGCAATTGCTGTGACAGTTTATTACTTCTAAAAATGTTACACATGCATAATATTTTATAGAGATTTCGCGCGGAATTATTCGAATGTAGAATCTATACATCTTAGGGTAGAATGGTAGAATCTATCTTTAAAAATCTGCGAATTACCGAGTTCGTTAATTGCTCTAAATTAGAAACAGTAAAGTGGTTACTAAATTGAGTAATTCACTCACGTATGAAGCATTGTCACATTAACTTGTAAGGCCCACTCAACAAACTGGAAATTACAGTTCATTTTCATTTGCGTATTACTCTTTCTTGTAGCTTGTAGCTCCTTTGCAATATTGTTCACCTTTAGGGGTAGGGCTGCGTTTAGGACTAGGACTAGGACAGTACAAGTACACAGGGTCTGTATGTAGAAGAGAGAAAAGTTTCATTAAAATTACTGACTGTTGCACGACTGCAATAGCTAGCAATTTAATCTAAGATTATTATTATAGTTTACATTCACAACTGAATTTAAACTGTGAATATGTCCATATGTCAGTAATTGCAGTGAAAGTTTTGTACTTGACGCTATTGACTTTACTTTTACATTTAGTGTAATTAGTAGTTATTGGTTATTAGTTTTGTAGACGTAGATAGACCCTGAACCAACGGAAAACAATGGATAAGTTGGTGGAGGAAAGGAAAACTGAGGACCATTTCACCCGTCCTCCTCGTCCCCAATTCCAACGTAATACATACCAAACTGAGAGCAATGTAAGTCAGAATCATTCAGCTTTCTTTATCATCAATGATGATGATTCATCATCGTAAAAGTAAAAATCCGTGTTTTTAATGTCATGCTTGATGTTCCGACATTTGGCGATTGAGATGTTTCATTTGTTCTTTCAGTGATCTTGATTAATATCGTTTGTTTACTACCAATGAGTATTTAAATAAATAATTAGTTACAGGGGATAAGTCGAGCTCTGTCTGCCATGGCCCCCGTCGAGTTCTGTAAAAGTCGAGTCCATAAGTCGAGTCTTATTAACCTTGTTCGGTAAACGATGTTGTACACAATTCGGTGTTTTTCGGAGCAATGATTGCACCCGGTTTTGGGGGATGCAATACTTCCGGCTACTGCGTAAATTGGAGGGACTTTTGGAGTTGCCTTTCTGAAAGAATAATAATTGTTACTTTTGCACACTCTTTGAAATATTCTTTACTGATTTTAATTTTAACATTTAATAATCGTTGTTCGAGTTAAACTTCATTATCCGGTATTAATAGTCAGTATTGGAGATAAGGCATTAAGAACCTGAAAATTGCTAATAAGGGACTGTTCTTCAAAGATTCTAGTTCTGATCTTTTGTAAGTAATTGTACTTGGACCTAACTCATTTCCGGACAAGATCAGGGGGTAAGGTAAAAAGGTAATAAAGGGATAAGATCTCGACTGCCTGATCGAACTCGACTTATCGAAGAACGTCCTAGTTTTATAATATAATGGTAATAAGTTATGATTTAAAACCATTATGAATTATAAGTAGACTTATAGTTGATAGTCTTTCTTTGTAATCCTTTATCTCTCTTTTACCCCATAGGTGTAAGTATTTGAACCTGTATTGTGTCTTTAAACCCGTATGATAAATTTAATTTTTTATAATTTGTTACTTACATTTAATAGTTGTTTGTGTTTTATCACTATTGAAATTTCGTTCAAAATATTTATTAATACCTACAGGCCATGCCATAACAATAAGTTACTATAAGGATGATATTAAAGGCTCATTTCCACTTCACTTTAGCCGCAAAGTTAAAGTGAAAGTACAACTTTGTTGTTATAGTCAACATTAGGTAACTATGGCTACAAAGTAGTACTTTAACTTAAACTTGGACGG